>DWND01000482.1:0-10204 GCA_018250195.1 Cecropterus albociliatus | reverse complement strand
TTTCTTGCTTATGTTTTGATTTGTGGTTATGAAAATGTACTTTATTTATTCTTATAGATTGAAATGTTCAAAGCTGGATCCGTTGGATTGTTAAGGATAATACTAATGCAAACAGGCGAATCTATGATTTCCATTTGAACTTGACCAGTCAAACGTAGACATAAATATATAAAAAATAATTGTTGTCATAAGAAGTTTAGGGTTCCCTAGCCAAATGGCAATTATAGGAGCCCTTATAGATTCGTCATGTCTGTCTGTCCGACCGTCTGTCCGTATGTCACAGCCACTTTATACGGAAACTATTAACATTATAAAATTAACTTTGTAATGCATACAAACACTATGAAAAAGAAAATTATGTTGGTAATTGGAAAACTGTGTAAGTTTATTCTTTATAGAGGTTCTGCTGTATTTTAATACAGTTATTTTCGCTACTTAGTACTTTTTGTCTACTTTATTTCGCCCTATATTGTCTTTTTTATTTCGCCCTAAAATTGTGTATTTTAATTATATGTGTTTCTATATATTTTTGTTGTTGTACGTTGGCCAGAATCTACAATTAATATACCATGTACAGTAGGTGTAATCGACATACAGATCTGCGATGGGTACCTACTCTAGCTGGAACAGTGGCAGACTCTGATTAATATGTCCCAGTCTAGACGCGTGAGACTCGTAGCCAAGCTACTTGCTCCGGCATAACCGGACACAAACCGCTTAACTTGTATAGCGATTAAATTATTTTATTATAGGTACCGTATTATAATGTAAGCACCTATTTTTAATGTTTTGTATTCAATTACTACGAAGTTTCAAGTTTAAGTACAAATGACGTACCGTTTGAGTTATAATTTTGAACCACAAAAGTCTCAAATAATATATTATTATAATATACTTTATGATCCAAGTTTTTAAGTAATATTTAAATAGCAAACGAGCATGCAGTGGCCACTGCCAATTGGACATTTGCAGTCAGCCCCAGACAAAATAGAGTCTTACCTGAGGATCAGTTGCTTCTGAGGAGTCAGTTGAAACGCCTGGGATAAGTACCCCTTAGTAGTAGTAGTCGTAGTTATATCTCTCTTACCACATCCTTCAAATCATAACACAGTATGCATACTGCTTTTACGTTGTTTATACACTCGGAACTTTCATTTTTAAATATATATGTACATGTTCATGGACAGTACCTACATACAAGGAATGTATGCTCGCTACTTGTGTTTCATAGAAAATATCTTTGTTAGATACTAGCTGGGCCTCGCGATTTCGCATTAAAAAAATGAATATAAATTTAAATTGTTATAATTTTCATTGAGCGAACGGATTTTAAAGAAATATAGAAAAATTACCCTAACATAAGGATTACTAAGTTATTGTCGCGGCTTCACATACTTCGCTCATATCTACTATGGTAAGTCCATGGGCGGCAGTTACCACTTACCATCAGGTGGACATGCTCGTTTTGTTACTTCATTCCTATAAAAAAGCTATCAATCCCTCTCTTGGTACGTGGTTGGCGTTAACAGCAGCGCCGGCGGACGTTGCCGGGATGCGAACGTAATGTTAACGTCCAGAGGAACGCCGCGGAGTTTTAGTCGGTAAAACGTACTTTACGATATTGTTTTTTTTTGTTTTTATATTCTCTTATTTTTTTCTTAATCCCTTATTTTTTTTTCTTTTCACCGCTGTTCTGCTACTCAGCATCAATATTAATTTGTATATGTATTAGTTATTAGTGGAAACTTTGCTGCTTTGTGTATTATATCCCTTTTTTTTAAAGTGACAAGGTGGAGATCCACTTGAGGGGGTTTGTATTATATCACTGAAATATGTTATCTGTACCACAATTGTTGTATGTTTCCCAAATATAAATAAAAAAAATAAAAAGTCCAACATATCCCTTTCGCTCTCGAAAGGGGATCAATATCGAAATCCTTCAACTAGTTATTGTGTGAAAGAGTAAGCAACACATACATCCTCACACTTTTGGTTTGATACGATTTCAAAGACAGACAAAATATTTAAAAAGATGTTTCTAGATATTATTTTTCACAAGCAGACCCACTTCGTTGGGCATTAAAAAATGTTATGGTTCTAGGTATCAATTTCCCATCGTTTAATGGAGTTGTAGCAATCCCTGGAGAAGCATCAACTCACGCATCTTTCCCGGGTTTACTCCATTATTTGTTATTAAGTTTTTTTTTTGCAAATTCGATGTTAAGTGTTTTTAAACAATAAAAATGAAAGTATCCTATCTTTTAAGTTGGCTCAAACTGCACATAGTGTGAAAATTTGATTGAAATCGGTTCAATAGTTTAGGAGATTAGCCCGGACAAACAACGTGACACGTAATTTATATATATTAGGAAGATTGTCCAGGCTCCGTATATATTTTTTGAATATTTATGCGTGTGTACACACACTCTAACCTCGTTTTTCGTATCGTATATATGGATTAGAAATAAGATAAACCAAACTCATCCATTAGTCTCACATCTACTAATGGCTTATGACATCGTTAATTATTGTGCGATATTGTCTCTTCCTATCTGATCTTGGCTCTGATTTATGCTCTGTAATGTCTTTATTTTCTAGCGAGTTATCAGATTACAGTACCTGTTTTTCGACAGCCGTTTTACGAGTCTCGTATGACTGCAAATATCTTATATATCAATATAATAATGTCATTTTTTGTTCCTACAAGCAAGATAAGGCAAGTAGGCTGATGGAATGAAGTCATCGGCGCCTCGACATTTGTAACACCAGAGCACTTTGTTCGAGGAACTACGTATCATAGCCTACCGTGAATATTTGATGAGGCATACAATGTCGACTTATCTTGCAAATAGTTTCAGTTCTAAGCATTTTGAAATAAAACTTCTTAACAATGGTTATTATGTGTGACTCGATGAAACGAAAATGCGTCATAATAAAGAGTTATACACACAAATGTATAGGATTGAGTCGGAGAGAGAATGAGATGGAATACATTTTTTTTTATTAGAGCGAAGTAGCAAAAAAACATGCACTCCACCTGGTAGTAAGTGGTTACTGCCGCTCATGGACACCCGTAAGCAACTTCATATAGAAAAGAGGTTCTATCTGAAGTCGATCACAGATGCGTTGCTACTCCCGAGGAATGAGATGATCGCCTCATATAAAAGTTACTTAAAACTTTAAGAAAAAATCAAGTTGTAGTTAGTTACTCAACTTAGCCACTTCCATCTACAAAGATGTCGAGTTTGTGCAAGCTTTGCATTGTCGCCTGTACAAAGAAGTTAATTAGGACAGTGCAAGGGGTTAGGATACGCTGAAGATAGCGTTGATAACAAAGGAACGCGAGCTAGGAATTTGACCGGGTGAACGACCGCCGGGTTTTTTGAATTGCGGAGCGTTGTTAGGGATGCCAACTTGTTTTTCAGGACTTAAAGTACATTGGTTATAAAAAGGAGAAAAATGGCAGTTTCAAAATAAACCATTTTTTTCTTTATTTACTTAGACCTGTTTCGGTCTGCCTGTGACAGAACTTACATTTGACTGAATTTCTTGTCCTTCAAAAACAATGCAATATTATTATATCATATGGCCATAGCAACCTTGAAATAAAACGAAACCATAATTCAGATTGGTTTTCTTTGAATCGCTTTAATTTTGTTACGCAAAAAAAAGCTTACTTACGACCAAACTTATTTTAACATTGAAAATATAAAACTTTCGGCTTATTTTATTGTTCTCATAAAGTATAGAGTACAGTTACTCGAAGTAACGCGTATTATGAAGCGTAGAAAACCCTACGCGTAGTACTCCGCCATATGCGGCTCTAAATTGGTTCAAACACTGCCTAGATTCTAGAAATATAGCGTTCGTATAATATATAAATAGCACAAAATATAAACACTACTCGCTTTGCTGATTTTTATAGTTTTACGTTCGCATTTTAACCAACTTTAGAAATTTCCTGTATCAACTATCAACAAAATTTTGTTGTTTTTTGGAATTTGCACCCATTTTCAACTACACAATTTACACACAATTTTCACAAATAAAGCAAATAAAGTTTCCCTATCGGGCGGACTATACTTCGCCCATTCATTTTACTCGGTTAAACTTTGGGCAATGTCATAAGGTCACTATTAAACTTCACTTATCAAATATTTCATCAATTATTGTTAGTAAGTCAAATATTGGGGTGTAAAAAAAATCTATTAAATAGACTTCAAATACCGGATAGTTCATCAGTTAATGTTATCGAGTCAAATATTAGAGAGCGTAAAAACTTCTATTAAACAGACTTCGCATATCGGATACTTCATTCATCTATTACTGTTCGTTAGTCTTAGTCAAATATTGCAAAACGTAAATAACTTCTATTTACGTTTCGTTTCTCTATATCTAAAAATGATGTGGTAAGTACGGCCATACATGTATTGCGTTATACATATAAGTACTTGATATCCGTATGCATTTCATAATCATACTAATATTAAACAACATGACAAAAACGAGACTAAGGTTATATTCATAATTTATGAAAGAAATTCAAGTTATGTTACGAAATTAAATTACACACGAACAAAATCGAGTCAGACGGTTAATTTTATAGCTAAATGTTATTGCAACTTTAGTCACAGTTCGTACTTGGAATTAAATTGTGTTTCGCCTGACATTATGTATGACACGTTTCTTAGTGGAGTACACATGATATTACGAAATCAAAGTCAAAAGTCATGCCAGAAATGTAATGGATATCATGTAAAAAAATGTGAAAAACATATCTAAAAACAAAAACCCAACTGCTTATTTACACTTATATTATAAAGAAGTAGAGTTTGTTTGGTTGAACGCGCTAATCCCAGGAACTACTGGCCGAATTGAAAAATATTTTTTGTGTTATATGTATAGTAAACTTATCGTGAAACGCTTTAGGCTATATAACATCACGCTACGTTTTTTTGATTTTAATAATTTGTTGCCTAATAAACGCGGGTGAAACTGCGTGGCACATCTAGTTATCTATATATCAATGCACAGCCGAAACTACTGTACCTAAAACCCCTAAGTTTGGTACAAGGGTACCTTTCATGGTGTAAGTGAGCGATAAGAAAGGATTTTTATAAATGCAACCCCTAAGGGGTTTAAATAGGCATTAAAAGTTTGTATGAAATATCGCCAATTTTAAAGCAAGCTCTATGAAACTTAGTATCTGGATTTATGGGTAGAAATAATGAATGCAAAAAGAGAAATATTTTTTTTAATGTCCAACGAAGTGGACACGGGTGTACAAATAATGAATGCAAATCGAGATTTTTTTTAATGTCCAACGAAGTAGGAACGGGTCACTGGTAAAAAATAAAACACAAAAACCCACACATAAAATATTTATTAAGTATATTTCATCACAACATTTATTCTAAAGTTGACAGTATTTTGTTCTACTAGACTTCAAAATCGATGTAACTATGCTTGTCAAGAAAATATAGGTTGGCGCAAAACTTATCAACCCGGAAACGCTTTCTCGAAGAGTGCCGTCAAGTTGGGTAACTTTCTCAGTTTTTTTTAAATATACAGAATAAAATAACCTTATTATATATTTTGTTGAATAATAAATGTCCTTTATAACGAAATTTTGATTTTTTTACTGTTTCTGGGGGCTTAAAAATATTAGAGAAAATTGGGTTTTCGAGACAATTCAATGTTTGAACGATACCCAATCTTTGAACGGAACTATTTTAGAAATCAAAAATCCTTGAATGTTGATAACTTTAATATCAAGGGTAAGCTCGAACTCTTATTAAAAAAATATGAAACCGGTTATTAAAAGTTTACAGTTTAAAGATTATTTTAAGTTACAAGGAAATTACCCAACTTGACTGTATAGAGATTCATTGCTTATTGACGAATATTTATATGATTACTGCAGAAATGTCAAAGCAAAATTCATTGATTGCCATTTGCAGAAAGTGTAGCATATTTCGATAGGGTGATTGATTTGCGCCATCCTGTAATAATCGTCTAAAATCTGATGAAGGTATACATTTATAAAGTACCTATAAAGACATTCTTATAGATACATATCGCTGCGTTGCACGAATAAACACACAATCCAAAAGTTTAAATATACAGTTTTATCCCTTATAATATTTCAGAATTGAAAATTTGGTGCATATTAATTTTTATTATTTTAACTTAATTTATTTTTAAAGACGCTTTCTACACTCATAGCCCCACACTAGGATTTTCTCCTGTATCGTGGGTGCCATAGACACACAAAGACGAATACACAAACACCCAGACCCAGAACAGAAATCTAAACTCATCATTAAAATTTCTGTCTGGCCGGGAACCGAACCTGGGACCCACTGCGCGTCGGACCGGTATGGTGACCGCTCCGCCACTCGGGTCGTCAGACCAGAAAACAATTAGATGACAAAAAATCATAAGTTAATTAATATCCAAGAAATTGTAACGTGTTGAAAGATTGTCACAGAGTTATCAATCCATTCTTAATTATGTTAACGATGTAACCAATTTTAATTATAACTTATTGCTTTGTTAAGCAGTGCAGTTTCTATCCAGTCTAGTTTAGTTCGTAGTCTAGTTTAGTTCGTAGTTCTTGGAAATACAATCTTCGAAATTCGTCAACAAATACCCAAAAAAGATGCTAAGTTTGAACTTTGCTTTCCTCGTCTGTGCTAGGGACCCCTCATACTTATATACGACATCGGGTATACTAAATAACATTTTAATTACCGTACAACATAACACACATAGCCGTAACTTAAAAACGTAATTTAAAACAAAGGACAAAGTCAAAATTAAAAATTTTGTGTTTATTTTGAATGCACTATAGATAAAGTCGGCCATCGCATTGTTTATTTTGTACTTTGGAGCGTACTAGTTTAATATTTTTATGAGCGCAGTGCAAACTACTTAGCATATCTCTTTGAGTTAAACTGGCAGAATAACTATTACTCTAATAAAATGTAAAGTAGGCTGACGGTAGTCTTTTATTTGTATTAAACTTTATTCTCTTTTCGGAGAAGTCAGTAAAACAATTTTTATTATTAAGTGTGTGCTGGCTAACATATGAATATGAGGCCACCATCTTAGTCTTTGGGAGTACCAACGCATCTGTGATCGATTGCAGGTCGAACCTCTGTTCTGTATGAAGTTGCTTAGGCATGCTAACGGTTGGCAGTAAATACTCTTCATCAGGTGGACTGTATGCTCGTTTGCTACTGCAAATTGATAAAAAAGTAGGCAATTATTACATCACATAAACTTCTTAATTCATTTGAAAATGTGAATTTAGAACTTGTGCTTGTGCTTTTTGACTTCTGACTAAAAATGACTTAAGTTAGATCGCCTTGCCTTCATCTTCAGACCAATACACAGTAGTATGTTAGAAATGGGAGGAGGTAAATATGTAGCCTTAGTCATCTTTAATCTATCTATTTAGATGGTATTATAGATTAAATTATTGTCAAGTGAATTATATTATTATAATAATCAAGGCTTACGAACCTGGGCCTCATTTATTTAACTTATTCATCCCCATTACAAAAACAAAACACGCGTACAAATTTCCCAACATGTAACCCATTAACCTAAAGTTAACTATTCATCACACGGGTGGCCTCTTTCTGAGGTGTCCCCAGGATAATTTAGGCGGGGGCAGTAGTTGCTTTAGGGTCAAAGTGCGTCGAAATTGACCTCGGCATCGCCCCGCTGGGACAGGCCTCATTTTGAGGTCAGCGAGCATTTTTGTTAAGGAATCAGGGTTGCAAATAAGATCTACGTAATTTATTGGACATCTTCAGATTGGAAGATTTGCGTTCCGAAAATAACGCCATCATAGTTTTTGCTAAGAAAAAGCGAAGTTAATGCTCGGGCCATGGATGGGTTGGGATCGTTGCGATAAATCTCCGTCTGCTAAAACAGGAAAGTCACAAATAAGTTATCTTTATTTTAAGATTACTCTGCGCCTAAAACAACATGCAGAGGGTAACGAAATCTGAAGAAAAAACCCAAAATAAATTCAGCGAGTTTGCTGCCACGACTGTTTTATTTCCGACTGCTTAAGGAGTGAGCTGTAGAGGCTGTGATGCAAATGACAGGAGGGTGTTAAATATAAAGGGCCATTCCTTTTAGTGCGTGAAGGTTTGGTAGCCCTGCGACGAACTTGTGAATATTGCAGAAACACGCGGTTCACACGTTCAGGCGACTGTAAAAACTGACGCCCGACCAAAGCTTTACTGCGTTGGCATTTTAACGTTTTACCCTACTTCAGGGGTACAAATTCCAACACATTTGTCTCTGTTACATTTAAATCTCCTTATTTCAGACACACTAGTTTCGCAAAATATTAAAAATTCGCAGTATACGAAATGAAATGAAATATCTCTACTTTGCGTTGGCCTACGTGGGCACTTACAGACTGTCAATTACAATATTATTTCTTACACCACCACCGGATCGGAACACGACCTCAACTGAGAAGATCCGGCAACAAACTTAGTGTTGGTTGTCTTTTTTCTTGGAATTACTTTGTATTTTTTAACCATATTGATTATTATAAATATATCAAATACAAATTACATTTGAGATAGCCCTATACTATGACTTTTCTGTACCGTGGGTGCCAAGGGAACACACAAATATAATAAATAACACCCAGAACCAGAAGAAGAATCTAAATAAATTATACAGTTATCAACAGGGTTCGAACCCGAACCCTCTGTTTGACAGACCGGTATGGGGACTGTTCTGCCATGTAGGACAAAGTTATTGCCTTTCTAAGGTATGATTCGGAGGAATATGTAATTTATGTATTATACGTACCTATATACTTACAAAAAGTTATTTCATTGTATAAATAAGCAAGTAGAGATGCTATTTATCCTTAAACTTTCAGTCATAAACCCTTTTAGACCTTTTGTCATAATAAAAGTTGTTATCTTTTATAGAAAGCGCCTTTGGTGGTAACAACTATATCGGTAAAACTTATCTTAAAGAATACTGTATCAATTTTTTGTATAAACTTTTAAGAGTCTTTTCTTCAGTGTTGTAAGATTATTATCGTTCTCTTGAGTCTGTATAAAATTTTTATTACATCTTTTAAATTCCTTTGAACTTAAAGCAAACGAAAAGATGTGCGTCTCGAGTACTTCTCTCTGAAGACTATTTTTAATACTGAATTATTGAAGTGTTATCTTTTAACTTATCGATGATGCATATTTTCACCCGACAGAAGGAGGCTACTATTTCTCAAGCGTATATAGGTATGTTTGTATGTATATACGCATGTCCCATTCTTTTGGCACGCTTTAGAGCCCTAAAGGTTTGACGGTTTGTAACATGTGACGTATCATTAGAATCATCTCAATTGTCATAGTAACAGGTCATATCTTTGAAATATAGCGCGTGTGAACAGAAAAAAGAAGAATGTTTTTTTAATATTATAATAATATGTGTATTTAACGAAAGCTGTTCACTAGTGACATTATCAAAACAAACGATTAAATTAAATACGCTATCTATAATTTTATTAAACTGGATTGAGGAAAGGAACTTATAAAAGAAATCTTCACTTAAAGAATTTCTATTATTTACGCCTCTTTTACTATATGCCTTTTGTATTTAATTCCTTAAAAGCACTTTATTGTCTTAGAAGCTATTAGGTCGCTTTGTCTCATCTGATTCTTAGAACAGCTTTAATAGACGAGGGTCGAGGTTAGGGTTGCAAGCAATATAGACATTTATGTCGAATGCCTGAATTGTCGATAATCGATAACATCGAAAATTGTAAAGCGCTCATTTATGACTTTTACAAAAGTTGTTAGCGTTACGTATATCGAAATCTTATTATGATTTTATTTTAATTGACTATTTATATTTATTCAGGTACCAAACAAATATTTTGACTCGTCGACGACTTTTAACAATTAGCCTGAAATTGGCTAATTTAATAAAAATCTATTATTATTATATTATTACTAGCTGTGCCCCTTGGTTTCACTTGTTGCGTGATGTTATATAGCCTATATATAACCTTCTTGAACACAAAAATAACTTCTCAATTCGTACCAACAGCTTCTGAGATTAACGCGTTCAATCTGTTATCGAGGGGGACACCTTCAAAAGGTACCCGACGCCGTGGGAGCGACGCCAGGTTATGTGGGATTTTTACCGCACAAAAACT
>DWND01000481.1:0-10206 GCA_018250195.1 Cecropterus albociliatus | reverse complement strand
AAGAGAAGTTCTAAGAGAAAAGTTCGCTTGAGTAGCGAACAACGCATCAACCTTTCTTTTACAAGAATGAAATAGCAAACGAATCAGCCCACCTGATGGTAAGTGGTTACTGCCACCCATGGACATCTGTAAGCAACCTCATATAGAACAGGGATTCCATCTGCGGATGCGGCTGCCGTGTTACATAATATAATGTATGAGGATGACGTTCATAAAACTTATAGCTTTTGCCCGCGACTTCGAACGTGCAGATTGTCATGTTAAAATGTAAAATAATACAATCATTTATTGCTTAAAAAAATACCCCTTAAGAAATTAATAGCAAAAAATATTTACGTAGTATCTATCTTTATCGTAAAATGTACATAATGTCCAATAAAGTTCTAGCTTTAGTAATACGTTCTGCGCTAATTAATAAAAAGCTTTTAAAAAGTAAGTATCCTTTCGCTTTTATTCTATGTCGATAACATATTTCAATCACCGACGACACCGATACTAAAGTTATTCATGGTGATCGTAAAATATTTTGCAAAATACCCGTAAACGTTTTAGAATTGTGTAAAGCATGGGAGTCGTAGCAATCTGCGTCAATAACATCCTACGTACCGTCGGCGTACGTACAACCGAACTAAATTTACGAAAATAAAACTAAATCTTAACCAAGCCTCTTATAGGTCAATACAACCGGAAATACGTTCTTGTAAAAACTTGAACTATTAATAAGTGAGTATATTAAAAATTATAAATGTTAATTTTGATTCCTATTCGTCTACCACGCTTCCTTTGTCCAGAGTGTTAGCGAATCAAAATACTTTAAATGAATATAATGTATATGTATGATAAATTATACGTTAAAAGTCATTTAAACTATCACAATAACAAAAACCTTAAAAATAATAAACAATAATATTAATTACATATAATTGCATTGTCATCAGAACTAAAGGTGTATTCCAAATTTCAGCTCAATCGGACACTCAAAAATGAGTTAAATTCAGCTTGCAAGATTTGACCCAAACATACATACAAACATTGTAAGTTAAATAAAAGCTTTTAATTAACTGGTCATTGTGTTGTCAAGGATCGGCCGTTCTAAGATGATGAAATAAATAGTTGTAATTATTACTCAAAGTATTATTTGGGACTCCAAGGGGAATCCGTTAGCAATATAATCTAGGTAAAGCTGATTAAATGACACTCAATTTAAGCGTTGACGCAATATTATTGTTTCCGATCGTACCTAAATCACTTGCAGCTACAAATAAGTCTCGAACAGTATTGTGCAGCTATTATGACTGAGTCAGGGAGTGATGTGGAGAGCTGTGCCCTATAATTAGACGTTAATCAGAAAAAGGCAGAACATGGAGCATGTGTCCGGCGCCAACGGAAGCCGTCCTGGCACGAATAATTCAT
Source organism: Cecropterus albociliatus (assembly GCA_018250195.1). Classification (NCBI taxonomy): domain Eukaryota; kingdom Metazoa; phylum Arthropoda; class Insecta; order Lepidoptera; family Hesperiidae; genus Cecropterus; species Cecropterus albociliatus. Next base: position 8,793 of record DWND01000481.1, on the reverse strand, counting down.
TGTGCATTACGCGACTCATTCATATGGCTTCCACTATAGGTGAGCTCGGTATTGCGGTCGGAACTATTCAGTTCAATGTTTTTTATATCCAACAGGCTCTCGGCTCTACCTGCCATCCTGCCACTTTTGTCGGTAGGACAAACATTATTGTATGAAAGAAGTTATACCAACGGCCATTTCAATTTTTTTTAGTTTTATATGAGGTCCTATTAATAAGCGTACAGCGTGAGAAATTGTCAAGACTTCATAATGATTACTGAAGTTGCCAAGTGCTAGGCAACTAAACCGGATTCATGGCTTAAGAAACTAAGCTGATAACGATAACATTATTATGTGCCAGTAATATACTAAGTATTACAAAAATATAAAAGATATGAAGGTGATTAAACCCTTAAGTAGTTCAAAGAAGGACCATTCTTCTCCATTAATTATCAGTTCTTCGAATCAATGTGGCGGCCCATAGCCATTTAAGCTTGTATATTTTAAGAGCTATATAAGTAAACTTATTTCTATAATATAAAAACAATATGTACATCGACAAAACGGTCTGTGAGTTTGTTCCACTAGTAGGCCGCGCATACAGAACCTATTCAGTGCGGAACATTAACAGGAAGCTCTAATAGTGTCGGCACTTGTAGAGGACTGTTGCACCGGATTCGCGAGTCGCCAGGAACTAAACAGTTAACACGGACACTATTCATGTTAAATATTAAGATATGTAAGTATAAATTTAATGCGAGCTGTAAGGTTGAGATAAAACCGTACGGTCGAAATTTTAGGTTTTTATCGAAATTAATAATTTAAAAAATATGTTTATAAAGACAAAATAACAGCTTGTTTCTCAATGCATATGATAGGTATGAAATAAAAACACAATTAGGTACATATTTCTTTCTGTATTCCGATTTGCTTCTGTGTGATTTGATTCTGAAGGAATTTTCCTTACTCATCTTGGTTGCAAGGAATAAATTGATCCACTTTTATAAAACATAGTATATGTTTAGTTTAGCTTAAATGTTTAAAATTAAGACCCATGATTTGCTTTCGATTATTTTCTCGCTTACAGTCGCTGTCACCGGTGTAAATATTATTAGCCATCAGTTCTGTTTTATAGAAAAAAAACTTTAAAGTTTCTAAAAGTATAAAATTAAGGTTAAGTGTATATATTTTAAGGAAAATTAAAAAAAAACACATTAAAAATTTACTTAAATATATTACTCTAACTTTACATAGTATGTACTGTGACTATTGATAAAATTGCATTTAAAATATTTCGTAACGAAATCTGCGCATAATTATTGACTTCAAAACTGAATGTAAATACTTCAATTAACATAAACCTAAACTTTTTCATAAGAAAATAGGACGGTAATTAACGTGTATAACATTTACTTGTATCATATCTATTTTTACCTTTTAAGAAAACGTGACTATTATGAGTAATATTTAGAAAAAACCCCAAAACATCTAACAAATTTTTATGTGAATATGTATCCTTAAACAAAACTGTTAGTGTTTACTTTTATTCACATTAAAATCGTAGCAGGGGTTTTCAACCGGGGTTCCGCGTATATTTTTTTATATGTGCCGCAAATTGTAAGACGCATGAGTAAATAAAATGATGAGTGTGATTGAAAATAGGCCCTAAAGTTATTACTTTTTATTTATTCATAGAGGTTTATTAACCTCTGTGAATACGTCAAATGTTATAAACTCCAATATCACATTAGTACTTTTAGTAAATGATGTTTTTTGTTTATTTACTTTATTTAAGTAAGAAACGTAATATTTTTTACTGGTGTGCCGTGCAACTGATAAAGTTAAGCGTGCCGGTAAAACCAAAAGGTTGTAAACGCCTGTCGTAGACATACACAGGGTTATATCTTGCACGATGCAAGTTGCGAGGCTACTGTCCTGTTGCGGTCGCGGACTTTGGACTGGAGTGTTTGTATGCGCGTCCCATTCCCTCCCGAGAGTGCGTCCCACTCGCGCCCTCCTCCCGCACCATCATTACCTCACCGCTAGATTTGTGCCGGTGCTTTTTGCCGTCAGGGACGCTCAGGACCAAAATTGTTGACCACTAGAACTTTCATTAAGGATGCCTCGACATCAGATTCTTGAACTATGTATTACATGTTCGTCTTAGAATCGCAACGAAGAAAGCATTATTATGGGATAAATCAAAGTAGATATTTATTAAGGCCACTTCTAACTTCTTAAATCTCCTCAAACTGACAGTTTTACTCAGAATATTTTTATTAAAATTTAATTTTCGTACAAAACTATAATTTTATTATAAACTTCCATTGAATTAATGCCGAGCGGATAATATATTGCAGTATAAATGTAACTTTATTGCAGATTTTGATATTGCCTTTCAGACGTCACGTTACCGGAGACAGGACAAAAGCCTATTTCCCGCACGCACGTTCTCCGATGAATTCTGACAAACGCCCAAGGCCAGTAATTTCTTCTGTGTTCAATCAAGATGTTTGACAAATAAATAATCGAAAACGCAGATAAGTAGCATGTAAAACTGTTCTTCAAATGTAAATAAATTCATCTTGATTCAGATATTTTGCATCATCTGTGTACGCTGCAATACTTTAATCGATTAATAACTAAATAGGAAAATAACAGACATTTGTATAAAATCCTCTTAGTTTACTTTTGTGTTTGAAATGAAATCATACCGAAATCGCTAAAAGTAATTTTAAGGATTTACAGTACAATACCTGTGGCCAAATTTTGTCCTAATTTCAATGAAATACATTTATTCTGCCGAAAGTTATATTACTTTATCAAACGTGTGTGAAACCGTGCGGAACATTTAGTATCTAATAAAAATAGTGCGAAGGACCTCTTAACATTTACAATCGGAACAATCGCAAATGCAAATGCGTTGTGAAACATTAAACTAGAAGGGAAGGCAAGAGGCATGTTCGTACCTACGTATTTCTGCTCCGCCCTGAGATGCAAAATGTCAGCTGCGATCAACATTACATTCGCTCGACATACAACAACAATTCTTTAATAATGCAAGGACGTATGCAATCGCATAGATTAAATCGTGAGATTGAATTGTACATCCTATTTAAATGATATAAACTCCTTTATCACGACCTGTTGTAGAAATAGACAAGGTGAACATGGCGAGGAATTAAAAATCTTGTTACGAAACATTAAATACTAAATGAGATATTTTTCTAAGAATAAAAATGATGTATTCATTGGAATTCGGTACCACAGCTACGAATTCATAAATCGTCTGCTTTATTCCCCTCATATTACATTTGTAATGGAAAAATCCAACAATTAAGATTCCACGAACATTATGCACTAAAATTTGTCATACCTATCACTGTAAGCGCCAGATTATTAGAACTCCACGTTTAACAGTGTAAAAAGTAAATCTTTAGAAGCGCATAAGAATAGAAGCGTAGTGTAAAAACCGTGTTATTGATTGAGAAAGTTTTTGTAGTTTAATATTTATTTGGTCGGCGGTCGGCGGACTGTGGACTCGCTCGAAGCTCGCTATCGGTAAACTATCGAAGATTACTGAATGATCACCGCCGGTTCTGAGAACCGCGGCGAGCTCCTCAAAGGCCGGGGCGGAGCCGAGAGAAAAAAATCAATCCCTTTGTTACTAACAACTCAGGTGTACCGAAAAAAGATAAAACAACCTGAACATGGTCTGACAGTCAACACTAGCGCGGAGGCGCCGAACCGGCCACATAATTTATCGATATAAATGATGGGCCGCTCGTTTATAATTATGATTTTTATTGTGGATAGGTGGTGTGTTTGTGTTTATAAGATCATGCGTACTAAAAAGTTATTTCCAAACAATATCAACTTAGTATTAAATTTTAATTTATTACTTATTTATTATATATATTTGGATGTCTAAGATTAAAAACTTGACCACAATTGAATTGACGTATGGTAAATTATACCAACATAAGACGCATAATGTTAAAGGGTTACATTTATATGGCTTTATTACATTCATATTATTTTGTTTCCTCAAACACATAAGTCGTAAACAAAAATCCCATACAAAAATTGACGTAAGAAAAATGATGTTTAATGGCGACGCTTTAAAAGGAGCAACAATCCTCGTTTGAATATACGAGGCCGATTACCGGGATGGGTGCGGGGTCCAGGAGGGGCCGGGCGGGGTCTGCGCTTCGATTCCGAGAAGCTGCATCGAGCCTCGGAGGCAGGCGGCAACATCACACGACGGGATCTCGTTAACTCTACAGGGAGGTGAAAAAGGGACGCGAGGACGCACGGACACCGCGGCTGATGCACTGACTGTACTCAATTAAAATGAAAACATCATCGAGAGCTCCATTCCTCTTGCCTATGATCGCTTGAGATTTTTGATTTACGCAACCAGTTTTTCATGTATATTTTTAATGTCAGGCACTCAAATAACAAACGGGCAATTATGGAAGGTTTAATAGTTCGTTTCAATACTCGGTAGGTACCTACTTATATTTACGTGGGTATGGACAATTTCACGTTGAAGTGGCGTACACCATGGGTTGTAAATTGCATTCGCTACTTCGAACGTTATGTTCTTATTATACATAGTTCATATTAGGAGTAAAGCTTTGAGTACCGAGTACTGAGGAAGAGGTACTGCAAGTTTTATTAAAACTAATTTTCGTTTTTGATCGTCTTTCACCTTTATGATATCAATATCTAGAAAATGTCATGAAACTCGAATAAAGCAATGCGTACGAAGGCCTAAAAAGTTTGAGTGCGTATGATAAGAAGTACAGAGTACACAGCAATCAAACGCATGTTAATCCAACTTGTTGCGGCTGCACAGAAGAGTACACAAAAAATAACGAAAGCGACATCGACGGCGAACGGACGGCACAGCATAATCTGTGGCGCCGCGTCGTCGGTTGGCGGCGCGCCGTTCGCCATGCCGAAATAACTGCACGCGCGCACTGTTCAATGGACAGAGCACGGGACGGGGGGCGGGCATCGCGGCGCTCGCGCCAAAATTAGACGTAAACAAGACGAGCGACGAGGCGCCGCCGACGACACACGCTCTTCTCGACCACCTATATGATTTACAGGCTTCGGCACCTCCAGCCACTTTTATAGTAGATACAAAAGATTGAGTTCTTCTGCCGATAGACGAACAACCACCACGGGAATTATTTTCCTATATAATGGAAGTAGGAAACCGTCATGCAATGCGATGGTAAGTCACTGCCCCTATGGACACCTGTGATCAAACTCAGATAAGATTATAATAGGTATTTCCTGAAGTCGACCACAGACGCATTGCTACCTCCTGAGGACTATGTTAGAACGTTAGGAAATATATCTCTCTTAGGGCCTTAACACACCCTGCAACCCAAAATACATTAGCGCTTAATACTGCCATTTTTAGAAAAATATATGTGGATGCCGATGCCGATATCGGCAGACGACGCTAGATACCTGCAGGCACTCTACCAAATACCGACGATTCGGATGTTTAGAATTTAGGTCTCAGTTTTCTTTACAAATGCAATATGATCGTGATGATACACGCCAATCGAGAGATTTTAGTGATTCATTTTTAATTCTTCGTGGATTACAATGGGTAACACCATCAACCATGTAATCCTTGACTCGTTGGAAATCCGTCCACTTGATATCTATATTTTTAAAGCCTTAATATCTTAGTTAGCTGTATCGTATTTTCTGCACAGATATTTGAAAAACTCCCCACTTTACAAAATGACCTCACACACAAACCTCACAACTAAATACAAAAACATTTTACGAAAACAATAATATCAGTATTTGTTTCACTATGAGCTAGAACTATACCTAGCCGTAAACACAACAAACAATGAATGGTAAGAAATGAATGAAAATGATTAAAATTCATAAGATGATACCATTTCCTCACGGAATCAACCACGATTACGGTCTTGAGTGTCTTGACGCAGACCGGCCTAACAAAGAGAAATAATAGAAAGACCTAATAATTTAGAAAATAATCTTACGACGATAGATACAATCTACATATATAGTATTCCCCATAACTAGACAAAGTTCTGTGGTCCCCACAATTGGAGGGGGCGTCAAGTGTTATATGCACGATAGAAGCTAATTGCTAACACAAAAGACCAAAGTAGCTACTTAATACTACGATATCACGAATATAAAGATAAACTTCGCTCAGGACATCAAAATAAAGAGAGACGGGGCCGCCTTCGTGCTAGCACGACTCTACCATACGTTAAGCAAAAAGAATTAAGAGGTACTTCGTAAGTGACCCTTTACAAAATGAACGTTAGACCCATTATGACTTACGCCAGTCTAGTCTTCATATACGGCTCATTGACATTCGTACAAGATACTTCAAGGAATCCAGCTACGGGGACCAAAACCATACCTATCAAAGCCATGTTTTAAAGTGATTATCATGCTCTAATTCTGGAAAATTATTCTGTAATTACAAGTTGCAAGTAAGTAATCCCGGAACACTACGGATGCGCTACATAGACAGCGGATGTCCGAAGAATAAGAATTAAGATTACTCATTTTTAAGCTAAGTACAACTTCAGAGCATTAGGTACCCCAAAAATTATAAATTAGGTACCACAAAAAAATAGAGATACCGGAAAACTTTCAAACGTATTGGAAATTTGGTTGAAGGTATTAGGTAGAACTTCTAGTAAGGAGAATATCGTCAGGCAGTCTTACATAACTAATTCATTTGCTCTGGCGTAGCAATGTACGTATCACCAACACAATGTAGGACTCCCACCCTAATTTTACTGACGTTAAGTACGTAGTAATGAAAAGCTAGCGGCTATATTTTGTCAAAACCGAAGCCCATAAACATCTAGTGCATTCAAACGTGTTAGCTATGGATAGATCTTCATGAAGAAAATACATTTTTAATTTGTCTATTATATTATTTTATGTTAATATCTTTGAAATACGTATTTCTCAAAATAATAAAAGAGGCGTATGCTTATCTTCGACCTACGAACATATCTACTATTGTATTCCGAAAATTGTTGAATGAAAAATAGAAGAGTGTAATAATAAAGGGGACCTTTTTTGAAATTAAAAAAAACGCCCTACTATCGCGTTTTTGAACGGCTGTTGTTGGTGTATATTTCACGATTCCTTTTGAGTAATACCGAATTAGAAACTGATTTTGACTAAGGTAACTAACTACCTTCTATGCGCGGACCGCGCTTAGAGATTTTTCAGTCATATAACTTTTAACAGTGATCCCAATGTTTAAATGATCACAATAACAAAGAAACGCTAACAATAACGTTAATACCGCGAAACCAATGACCGAGGTTCGAATAATAAAAATAATACCCGCAAGTACACTTATTAACATTCAAGTGAAGCGCATACGGTAGTGTTCTCGTTACTGCACCGAATGCCTTGTCAGGGCTTTGTTTGGTCAATGCAAGGACTAATATTGTCATTTTATTTTAAAAGATTTTAAAGATAGCTATAAGACAGAAGGGCTACCTGATGTCATGTAGTCACCAAGTCGCATAGACATTTGAAACAATAGACGAGTTGTCTTTTGAAACTGTTTTTGAGGAGCCTTATGTCTTAGCGCGCATAGTAAAACCGCAGGTGATAGTTCATTCCACATCTTTGCTTATGTAGCAAAAATGATCACGCAAAGCGAACTGTGGAGAACCGCCACGAGGTAATGTGGATGGACCTCATCCTTCGGTGAGAGATGTGGTGCAGAAAGAAACTGTAAAATTAGTAAACTAGTGCTAACTTTGACAATAGATAAAAAAATTGGTTACGGTAACGTAACTTTTTCCATTCTATTTATTTCTTAGAGAATTTAGTTATACAACGAAATTAAATACACAAAATTAAATATGTATGTACGATTGCAGGTATTATTACTTAACTGCGTCAGAAAGGGGATAATGTTTATTGCGCGCATATATGTCTGTATGACCATTTTTTTAGCACGCGCCACAACCCAAACGATTTGACGCATTGTGACATACGACATATCATTGAAATAGTTTGAGTTTGCAGAGTGACATAGGCCATACAATTTCTAAAAGTGGCGATTGTAAATAGGAGATCATCGGGAGGAAGAACGGGTTTTATTTTTATAAAAAAACACCGAGCAGTCGGGTCTTTTATACTCATGATATCTTTTAGCTATTGCTAATTGAAGTAAATAGGAAGTCTAAATTGATATTATATAAACGATTACGAAATGTGCTGAAGGGGAGAAAGTATTAACTATAATTAATGTAAACTAAAGTTCCTTATCTCAAATTCATGCGAAGTAATTAAGTGATGGTATGAAATGACTTTTGAAATTTACAATATACTAATATACTAAGGTATATAATTTTAACTACGTAATTTGTTTCCTATTACTTAAGCATATAGAATAGAAGTAAATAAATAATAGTTTTGTACCAATTATTATTGGATTGCTTGCGGATCATTATTTTTTTTTATAGCAAAGGGTTTCTCAAAGTGAGGTACACGTACCCCTTGGGGTACGCACGACAATCGTAAGGGGTACGCAACAAGATTAACGTAATGACGGTTACTTAAAGAATGGCACATATTCAACAATTAAAAGTAAAGTTGTTCTTGGAAAAAAAACAAATTTGTTATTAATTAACATCACATATCTATTACCCTCCTTACTTTAAATTATTATTTTACTCTAAGTTTAGGTAATTTTAAAAGGGGGTTCTTAGACATTTTTAATATCGAAAATATCGAAAAGGGGTACGCGGAGGGATAACTTTG
>DWND01000480.1:0-10228 GCA_018250195.1 Cecropterus albociliatus | reverse complement strand
CTTCAGATAGAATCCCTGTTCTATATGAAGTTGCTTACATATGTCCATGGGCGGCAGTAACCACTTACCATCAGGTGAGCTACTTGCTCGTTTGCTACTTCATGCTTATAAAAAAAAAACAAAAGAAATCCCTTTCCCTTCGATCCCCGGCTAGACAGATATCTGAATGATGAGTTTAGATTCTGTTCTGGATCTGGGTGTTTATGTATTCGTCTTTGTGTGTCCCTGGCACCCACGACACAGGAGAAAATCTTAATGTGGGGCTATAAGTGTAGAAAGCGTACTCCCGAGGACTAGTTGGTTGCCTCATACAATAATGACCCAGTAAGCAAGAACAGCTTCATGCTAGAAATAGGTATGACCTGTCCGGTCAAAGCGAGTCCTTCTACCAACTTGTAAATCAGGTATTAACTTAGTCCTCAAGGTTATCAAAGAATCTATAGCTGACCTCAGATCCAAACTTCAAACCAATTGGTTTTGATAAATATCCATGGGATGATAACTACTTATCATCAGGACTGCTTTCCGTTTGTTTCTTGTCCCGAAATTCTCTTTCAATTAGGGAAGCGGAAGCGTCACCCTCTGGCTTAACGTAATAACAGTTTGACGTGGCGCCGTGCCTTCACCTGCCTGTTGGAGATTTTCAAAAGCCTATACTTGTATATACATGTTACTGTAGGTATATTACTGTCTTATGTTGCCCATTCGCTGTACAATAGGGCGTCGTTTTGTTAAATTAATTATTCAATTGAAATATTTGACGATATACGAAGATGGACACATGGAAGTGTAAAAAATATTAGGCCGACAGTGTTGCAAAGTAATAGCACAAGAATCTTTATTTACATTTGTATATCTTATTATCTAGTATACAATGTGCTAAATTAGTATTTTGGATCTAAATCTTACATTTAGACTATTTTGATAAAGTATATAATATGTTGGTTCCTGGTCGTTAGTGTTTTTGGCTTATGAATTAAACTCAATTAAATGAACATTAATTGTATTAATATTTTTTTTCTGTGTGTCAAAACATATAGGATAGTGGTTCAGTAGTTTCCACTCGTCAATTATGTTCTTTATTTATAAATGATGTTTACGTGTTAAATTTCTTAATATAAAACGATAATAATAATATTATAACACGTTTTAACACTAATACAAAATTATACTACATTCTAGGTCATAACTACCATGAACAGACAAAGACTTTGACACAAACACCTGGACCCGGAATAAAAAATTAAGTTCGCAAATTTAGATATTCGGAAAATAAACCCGAAGTCACTGCGTATCAGACCGATATAGTGACCACTTAAATGGTTACATCACGGACCATAATGCTACCGAGCAAATATTTGGTAATATCTACATTTAAATATTATTTTTTATATTTGTTTTACATATTAAGATATCTTTATTTATTTTACAAAAGCACGCATTCTCGTCACTGGCACAGTGTTTACAATTTCTTCGTCTCAACATCTATACAGGTCTTAATTTACGGTATAGAATCAAAGGAGTCGTATTTCCTATTACGTCATTTGATCCTGGAAGGAAACTCCGACTTTATTACGTGGAAGGATTACTGAATTCAATTAGAACCCGATGTTAGCATACCATTACTTTCTCTAAGCTTGTAACACGTGTAAAGAAATCCTTTAGAAGATACAACTGGCAGAATTTTATTATTGGTTTCACATCGCTCGTGTTTAAATTTTAGGGGTCCGTAGTAAAAATCGGAACCCTTATAGAATCGTCATATCTGTCTGTCCGTCTGTCCGTATGTCACAGTCACTTTATTCGGAAACTATTACGACTATAGAGTTGAAACTTAGTAGGTAAGTGTTTTCTGTAAACTGCTTTCCGAATTATGTACATTTTTTTATAGATAAATGCAAAGTACCAAACAAGCAGGCAGATCTCGTGACGATAAGTATTCAATGTCACCTGTGAACACGTGTAAGAAACTTTATATAGAAAAACGGCTCAATCGGTTGCTACTTAAAGGACTGAGATGGTCGGTCGCCTTTCACCTCACTCTTACACAGAAGATGATGTGACGGATGTACCTTCCCGTTGAATCCGTTCTAAATCGTAAATATTAGGTGTCAAATCCTTAATTTTTTATCAAGATCTAACCAATAAAACGGTACTTTTAGAACGGTACCACCTATTACTTCTAGTGGTGAAGTTGCGAGTAGTTATGAAGTTCTATATATTTTTTAATATCTCCTAATCTTTTAAGCAAACTGCGTATAAATAATGAATTCAAAACACATAAATTATAAGGGTCATTTAATTTATTTGTGAATTTCTATTATATTGTTCTGTAGTGTCATACTTAAATAACACCAACCTCTGTCTTCTCGCGGATGTAGTAGGCGGCTAAGAGACAAAATTCAGGTGATGGGCAGTTACGCCTTCCTGTGTAACATTCTTACCATTTAACACCGTATTCCCATATAACGATACCGACTGCGGCCAACAATACGCATGTTGGATGCGGTGAGTTATGGCAGCACCCCCATTGAAGGATGAATTCAAACATTGATAGATGGATGATCTACAGACTACTAATACAAATTTATATAGAGTATATAAGCGAGCATTTCTCGACTAGTTTTTAAAAGCTTTGAAAGTTACCTCCGGGTCATTTGTTGTTATTCAGCTTAGTCATGCAATTTCGAGAGCAACGCCAAGGCCAGAGTTGCCGTTGAAAATTTTAGAACATTAGAAAATTTTAAACTCAGTATACTGAAGTAATGAGATGACGAAGTGATTTAAATAACGGCAAGAGATGGATTGCGGGCATTATTTTAATGAAAGTTTTAAAGTTTGGATTGATCGAAGTAATATTATGGAGAAGAAATTTACGTCACATTTAGGGGATGTAAGTTTGAGTGATATAAATGGAATTTAATTGGTATTTGGCGTAACTTTTGAATGTAAACTGTTTAGATTATCGCAGTTTTTATTACGCACATTGTTTCTTATTAGCCTTGATAGAAATTTATGATTTAATCAATATTACCGATCAACTAGTAAAGTTTTGATAACGATCTCTACTAAAATCACTACAGTAGGATTTCCGTATGTCATATGTGTCATAGGCACAATAAAAGGAGAATACAGAAACAACCAGACTTTTTTATTGTCATCGAGGGGGAAACGTTCAAAAGGTACCCGACTCTCTGGGAGCGACGCCGAGTTATGTGGGATTTTTATCGCACTAAAACTCCCCTGGTGGCCGTCCTCGGCGCTACGAAGAGGATTCCGGGATCTCCAAAGGATCGCAACTGGAGACCTCTGAGCGCGTTGCCCCATCGGCCTCCACCCAGGTGAGCGGCCGGGCCCACCGCACCATCTGGTCCTTACGACGGTATGAGACCACATATACTGCCGTCCTTCCCGGTCACCTGGCTGGACGATTCGTGCTCCCACTCTTGCCGCCCGCAACCCCGGAAGCCCCTTTTAGTGTAAACTAAAAGGGGCTTCCGGGGTAGCGGGTTCCGTAACAGCCATCTTACGACAGGCAGGGGATACCGTAGCCCTACTCTAATCCCGGGATTACAGGAACGAAACAGCCAGACCTAACACCTACATAAATCTAAATTCATCATTCAGATATATTTCAGGCTTTGGATTGAACCCGGAACACATGGGTCATCACATTATTTAAATCTTTTATATAACGTTCTACATGTAATACGAAAATAATGAAATTAATTGACAACTGAGAGTCGCTTGAAGCAAATATTTCGTGGCCTATGGCTAAGAGACTATACTCGTAAGATTCATCTCCGGTTATATTAAACTTGTAACTAGCTACATCTGTCTTATACAGCCCGCGGCGTTTAGCGTGCGAGATTGAACATGCACTGTGTAAACCTGCATGTGAGACGTTATTTAAGATGAATGAGATAACCATATTAATATTAGTTGGTGGATTTTATGTGTAAAAGATTTTGAACGTTGTATTAGCTTTTAAATAAATAAAAAACACTTTCTACACTCATCGCTCCACACTTGGATTTTCTCCTATGTCGTGGACACCCACAAAGACGAATACACAAAGACCCAGCACCAGAACAGAAATCTAAACTCATCATTCACATTTCTCTCTGGCCGGTGATCGAACCCGGGACCCACTGCGTGTCCTATCGGTATAGTGACCGCTCCGTCATGCGGGTCGTCGTCAAATGAGCTTAACATATTGATATTACATGGTGGATTTTATGTATAAAAGATATTGAACATTGTTTTGGCTTTTAATGTTCTTACGAAGCGATATTGCAGTTGTTATTTGGAGATATCAAAACTTGCGGCCTCGTATGTTAGGAGACCATTCTTACATCTGTTTCTGCCTTGTAACAAAAGAAAGGTAATAAGTGAGAAATAAATAACGTTATAAAAAAGTATTCCTCTAATATAAGTGAGCTTATATTACCCTGAAAGTGCAATATATATGCGTTTAATCAATCTAAAACGAGAAAATGGCCTATCACTAACAAATAGACAATAGAGCACAGTCTAACGCTACGCGTTCGACGTTCAATATGCTTTTCGGAACAAGTTTTCAGTAACGTTAACGTTTTAGAGAACTCTTTCATTTGTTGCACATTTTACAGAAATCCAAAAAATATAATAGGGTCGCCATCCTAGATTGCCTCCATATTTTATCAAAAATGTCGGCATTAAGTTAATAATGTATTGCCATGTGCCTTGACGACCCGCGTGGCCGAGCGGTTACCATGCTGATCTAACGCGCAGTGAGTCCCGGGTTCGATGCCCGGCCAGACAGGCATCTGAATGATGAGTTTAGATTTCTGTTCTGGGTCTACGTGTTTGTGCATTCGTCTTTGTGTGTCCATGGCACCCACGACACAGGAGAAAATCCTAGTGTGGGGCTATGAGTGTAGAAAGCGTCTATTTTGAATAAAAGTAATCCTTATCTTAATAACGCCTTATCTACAATAATTTTTAAAATAATACTCGTAATTTAATTTCTCCCGATAGATAACGATTCGTAGCTGCCTCATTACCTAAGATTTTCTTGTAAGAAAATCTTGTGATTAGTAAACGGTTTCTAGAACAACACAAATATTTAAAGTAGGTATAGGAGAGGCATCCAGGAATTTAATAGACCATATAAATTATCAGATTATTAGACCGTTTACAAATGACAAACAGTTTAAGAAAAAATTGTAGCTCAACTAGTCAGCCGGGCACAATCACATTAGATTGTCACACAAGCAAAATTTCGTATACAGAAACTCATCCACACTGCACACATAGACGCGCGCTCGAATGAAACATATTTTTCTAGGTCTACTTACGGTACCTACCTGTACTGGCTGTATTTGATTGATCACTCGCACATCCCATCCATTACACACTTTTTTCCATTTCAGTTCTGTTTTTACGTCGGATGGCTGAAAGTAGCAGAAGTACTCATAAACCCCTTCGGCGAAGATGATGATGATATTGAACTGAATTGGCTTATAGACCGACACATCAAGGTTCGTATGAATAGTATGTAGAAGACAAACTTGTTTATTTGACCTTCCAGTCGAGTCTAAATGACAGTAATTGAGAGATTGTTATCGATATCCTCGTGCTATAAAAAATTGAACGAACTCACAATTGCTATACGATCTTGCAAGTCTTACGACCCATAATTATGGCTGTGAACGGTTCTGTGAGCTCAGCTTTACTGATCGGCGATTAGTTAATCGATAAACGTCGGAATAACATTGCTATTTTTTTAAACTCTGAACGGTAATATATATATTTACAAATACTTAAAGAATTACGGTAACAAATTTGATAAAATCTAAAAGTGCATGCGTTTTAACAGGGATACGAACGAATTTATATTAAAAAATATATATATATTCCACCAATCGATAAAGATTATATTATAAGGATATATTATAAGGATTAAATTATAAGGATCAAATTTTGGAAAGTAATATAGTAGGATAGTAAAGTAAATATATAGGTGTATGGCAAGCTAATTAAAATTATTTCGCCGAAAGATATTCACGAAATGTAAGTAACAATCAGTCTCTAGGCGTGCAGTATGTCTGTGATTGATTTAAGGTAGAATTCCTGTTATGTGTGACCACGGGCGGAAATGACCACCTACTTATTGGGTAGACTACACGCTATTTTGCTAGTACAATTATATAAAAACATATGTAAAACCTAGCTGCTTAATGTGGATTGGTGAAAGAAAATACCTACGGACGACGTTTTAAAACGCTGAAGCATTTCGGAATTCAGCCACCAGCGGTCACTCACCTGATTCTCGGCCACTACCGATGTTGCTTAACTTTGTAAAACAGTTATCATGTTTATATGCTATCATTCATATCATTATCACGACCTCGAGACAGTTTGTCAAGTAGTTTTAAGACTTATATTGATTTCTATGTTTATAAATTGCAGGCAGCGTACATGATAGTGGACGAAATGCACGAAGAACACCCTGAATTACTAAAAGACCAATATTGGGAGGAAGTGGTACCAAAAGATTTACCTTATACGGTCGCCTCAGAGCATTATCGTCGCCACGAGCCGCCATGTTCTGCTGACCATTATAAAGTGAAGGCCGAAGATGCAGTTTACGCCAACGTACAAGCTCCAAGAAAGAGTCACGACGAAACTTACGCAGATTACGTAGGGATATATTGTTTATCTTCAAAGCTTCTTAGAGCAAGACGGTCATAGCGTAGCTAAAACTTAAAACTGCACTTTACTGCAGCGTATTACCCAGCATTAAACCTATTTTTTTTATAAATATGAATTAGCAAACGAGCAAGCAGCCCACCTGATGGTAAGTGGTTACTGCTGCCCATGGACATTTGTAAGCAACTTCATATAGAACAGGGATTTTATCTGAAGTCGACCACAGATGCGTTGCTACTCCCGAGGACTAAGATGGTCGCCTCATATAAAAGTGAGCCGGTCATTTCATCGTTAAAGTCGTTTCATCAAATTTCAAAACACAACAATGCTAAAGAAGGTTCACTTCAAAAATAAAGTTCCACGTATTACTAATAATAGAATTTGTACAACTTTCGTCTATTTGTTTGTGTGATTGAAATCGTATGAAACTAAAACTGTAAGGTATCGAAAAGTAATTAAAAAAGTTAAAATTATAGGTATAATTTTTATTTTTATTTCATCAGAAGCCATCTTCTCTATTATAATCGTGATGTTAAAGCCTAAAGCTTTTACGATAAATTTACTATTCAGCACAAAAATATTTTTTCAATTCGAGCCAGTAGTTCCTGAAATTAGCGCTTTCAACCAAACAAACTCAACTGCTTTATAATATTAGCATAGATAGTATAGATTACAATTTAAAGTACATATTATTGCAAATTTTAAACTTGGGTATAACCGCCAGGCATCGTTAGTTCTAAATATTTTAAACTTTCTGGATCCCTTCATATTTCGTTCAAGCACGCTGTAAAATCATCTGCATTTCCAAATGGAATAAAAAGTTTCTGGTTCATTTATTTTTAAATTATGGAAGAACGAAATGTGTCACTGTAATTACGTAAACAAGGAACCAGACAACCAAGCAACCATCCAACCAGCCATCCAACCAACTATAACATCATACCAACATTCATCGAACCAAGTATCGAACCTCCGAATAAGAAATTAGTCATGTCTAAAACAATCTTTACTAATCCAACCCAAATGGATGAAGGTAGTTACGGACCAACCATATTGGATGGTTTCAAATCACTGATAAGGCCTCCAGTACCGTTTACAATCCTATTCGTAGATAAAAACTGGACTGATCGCTTTACGGGTCCTTTGAAGCACGCAAGCATTTATATGTTATAGCCAAAAGTGGTCACCCATCAACTTTCCGACCGCACTTTATGTTGCTTAACATTTTAAATAAATCACGATCAACAAAGCCACGGGGTTAAACGTGTTTCAATATTATGTCTAGATAATTTGTTTAAATCAAATGTTCTATTAGTAACCTACTAATCAAGTTCGACATTCCAAACAAAAAGTAATTTGCGTCCTTAACTTGACACCGAACTTTCAAATGGTACAACACCATTAAATTATCTCGCTATCATCTCTCATCAGACAAACTTAATAGTTAAGGTCGAATCGGCCATAAACAATACGTTGCTACACGAAGATAAATTAATTAAGTGTTACTAAACTGCCCATTCGTAGGTATTATGCCCACTGTAGGCGAATAACGTTGGTTAATTAAGCGAGAAGTAAGCGAGCTTTTTTTCTAGAATTGTGTCGTTGTTGTCGTGCCTATTTTCCTTTACATTTTCACCGGGTTTTAGTGGCGAGCCTAAAGCTCAGCCGGGACGAACAGACTAAGGATCAATCACCGGGTCACTCATTTGATACGATTATGTCAACATAATGGTGGTGGCCAAAGATATTCGTGCCTCAAGGCGTTCCCTCTTTACCCGGACAATTCTCAAAAGAATCGAATACCTCCCGGATCTTCATCATTGATTCATAATAATACTATGTTATTTAAAACATTTTAATATAATGTACAAGTGTAAAATATGTTTACTATCCCCATTATTTAGTAGGTGGTTTCGTACTTCATAAATCGTTTATAACGAGCCGATGATCGTTCTCCTGGTGGTCGGAGGTCGCCAGATCAAGTGGTCGATCGCATAGGAGTGCGAACCCCTGAATCTACAAAACTTTTTTATATATACCATAATCCACACGGTAATCAATTTTTTTCTAGTCACATGAGTCGTTGCAGGTGAGACACTGCAAGGAACATAAAGTTAGCAATGAAGCGACAAAAAATTCATCGCCAATAGCTTATATGTGGTGTAGCCAGAGGCTTAGTGAGCGATTATTGCAAGCTCGTACCCATATAGAATCGAAGACAATAAACCTTTATGAATGCTAATCGTATTTGATGGATGATTAAGTGGTCAAATTTTAAATGTATCTAGTATTTATATTATGCAAGTTTGTTTGTGTTTTTTATATTATGTTGTTATGAAGTAGTAAATGACGATAGATTTGGATACTTATAACAAGATAATATTATAAAGGCGAAAGTTTGAGGATGTATGGATTCGAGTTACTCTTCTACGAAAACTACTTATTTAATTACCAGTTGATTTTGCATACGGATAGTTTATGGCCTAAATGACGACCAGATGACGACCCGCGTGGCGGAGCGGTCACCACACCGGTCTGCCACGCAGTGGGTTACGGGTTCCATCCCCGGCCAGGCAGAAATATGAATGATGAGTTTAAATTTCTGTTCTGGGTCTAGATATTTGTGTATTCGTTTTTGTGTGTCCATGGCACCTACGACACAGGAGAAAATCCTACTGTGGGGCTATGAGATGATTTAGAAAGCGTTTAAATTATGTTTATGTTATGTTCATGTTATGTAATGTAGTGTAGGTCGACCCGGGAGCTATCACCGCCACACCTGTTTCCAGCGTGACGCAGCTCTTGCTTTTCGTTAGAAGTTTGCCACTTTACTTATACATTTATTTCCTATGTGTGAATCTAGGTCAGAAACTATCCGTTTGCCAATTTTCTGCCAAAATCTGACCAGTAGTTTTTTGAACTTTAATTTTTATTAACTTAGCTAACTTAATCCTCAGAAATGCAAAGCCCACCCATTAGGGCTATCTTATCTGAGGTTGCTTTCAGATGTTCATGGTCGGCAGTCGCCATTTACCACGTAGACAGCATGTTTTCCTGAAATAAAAAAACTGTAAAGAATCCTTGACTCTGTAAAGAACTATTTAGAGCTACATCTAACGGCATTTACTTTATCTCGTCTCCTCGCTATCTACAGACGAACGTTAAGGCGTGTACGGACGTTTTGCGGAAATTACAATCGGACACAAGAGTGTAAACACGACTTGATAAAACCGAAGTCGTGTTGCTGTCGTGTCGTTTTCTCCTATTATCGCCAATTGAGAACACTTTCCGTCATATTTAACCCATTTTCAATGTGAAATACGCTTACATATATAAAGCAGTATCACTCTAGTGATGATAGTTGATTTCAACCTTATAATATAAGGGTTCTTAAATTCGAAGACTGGCCCCTTTAATTTTCAAAATTACGTGCATATTGTGCCTTCTGGTGTTTCGCAAGGCGAGTGATAATACTCTCTGGTGAGCTTTGGAGGTATACAAAGGAGCGGAAAGCGCAGAAAAAAAAACGTTTTAG
>DWND01000479.1:0-10242 GCA_018250195.1 Cecropterus albociliatus | reverse complement strand
AATAGAGATTTGCAACCGGCAATACTCACTAAATTAATGACAGCGTACATCTACATCTATGTATGTTTTGAAGTTAGGCGAAACAGTAGGTATTTGATATCTACAGTATTTAATCCTTTATGAGGAAATCGAAACATTACTTCAAAAGAACTTAAATGACTACACATGGGTAGGCTGTTAGACGATTATAATTATTAATTAATCAACTCTAAAACAGCAGGTTGAATTTTAAACGTAGTTAATTGCTCTGACGATAACGTTATAAGCCAACTGACACCAATCCGACAAAAACCGGCATTCCACCTGTTATTACGAATAGATACAATAACTATTATTGGTGTTCGGGTTTGTTTGTTTTATACATTGATTGCGAATATATGGAAAACGGATATCACGAATATTTTTCAACAATGTTATTTAATATTCATTAAAATAGTATTTTAGAATGAAAGAAAATAATAATAGAGAAAAAAAATGGTCAAAGAACTAATAAAAATATTGTTTCAATTTATCTTTGAACATCAAATTTTCAATAAAATAAACGTGTATAATTTTGCACTATTATATGTTTTTTGAAAACTTTCATCCTGTAAATTTTAGGTCAGTGATGTTTAAACTGTCGGTAGCGACCTGTGGGAGCCTCAAGACCTATACAAACCAAGAAAGAACAATCGGCTTCTAAACATTATTAGATGAGATTGCAGATCAAAATTCTGCAGATATTAAAAAAATAATGATGTATGTATTTGTATTGAGCATAATTTATATTATATGTAGGTACAGATCTAAACTTAATGAAGATATTTTGGTGCTGAATGCTAAATACAGACAAAAAACAATAAAACTCTAACATGACAGACAGATGCCACGTTTTAATATAGATACGTAGAATCGTTCGTTCCGTTTCATTTGGTTTTTATTTGTTTAGAACGGTATCAAAGTAAACGCCATCATTAGGTTAGCCGCAGGAGATGCGCGGTTTATGTCTTTATTGTGTTTTTATTATTCCGATTGTATATGACACATGTTACTGTGGCAGACGTTTCTATGGATTCTTAACCTTATGGTTTTATACATAAAGATTGTCTAATATGTCTTTGTAGAATAAAAACAATAAAAGGTGTCGTGCGAGCGCGCTTTAATGTTTCCCAGCTGACGCCATCTAGCGTTTGACGAGTTAATACCTTCGTATGGCATTGTTTTTATTGCTTTTCTTTATTTTACGCTACATGAATAACGGAAAATATCCTTGATGAGTGAAATGTGGCGGAACTAAAATTTGAACATGTTTTTATTTTCCAAACGGTATTTTAACATTGTCAAAACAATAACCCTATCGTAGGCTCATAATGAAACGATCTTTTTCTGGAACGGCAAACATACTTTGGCATCGAAGATGACATGTCATGAGGCTCTTTAACAAAAGGTGCGAAAAGAACTCTCCTTCAAAGCCGGCGATGCATTGACGACTCCTCTGTGCTGCAAATGTCCATAGGCGATGGTTATTTTCTATCAGGTAGCCCGCCTGCCTTATTGTAAGGTTTGAGTATAAACTGGAAAATAACCCGAAAGGGCCATCATACTAGGAAGACTCCGGTTGCGTTCTGTTGAAGATCCCGGAATCCTTCACATAGTGCTGGGGACGGCTACGGGTTTTAGTGCCGCAATAATCCCAAATAACCCGACGTCGCGTCGCTGCCATGGCTTCGGGTACCTTTTAAAGGTTTCCCCCATCGAAAAAAAAAGGTTTAAGTATAAAATAAAGGTATTTTTTTATTTATTTACAAAATATGGTACATGCAGTTTCACATATAAATTTCTTGCCAAACTGTACATACAGTTTGTTGGCAAGTAACATGCTCATCCATTAATAATATTTGTACCCCCTCAGATTTTTTTTTAATTATAACACAAAAAATACATATTTGAACAATAAGTATGTATGTATATGTAAACTAAATAACATTATTTGAAACTTAAAACATTAATAAACTACACTCACTTTAACAATATATTTTTCAACTTTGTTTTTATGGTGTTCAAACTCAGTTTGTTGTGATGTCTAAGTTGATCTATTTTATTATATATTCTAGGAACCATGTATTTGGTTGTTCTTTCCCCATAGTAATTTGTAGCCCTTGGTTGCATATATTTATTTGGCCTGTTGTGCCTATTGGTGTGTGATTTTACAATTTCTATTTTAAAGTCATCACTGAAATAATGTTGATGCGCAATCATATATGTAACTTTTTTGTTAACCGGCAGTATTTTACACACATCAAACAGTTGTTCATAATCCCCTTTACACAAATCTTTTACCCTTTTATCTATTAAACATTTAAGCAACCTAATTTGAATATTTTTTATATCTCTTAAGTATGAATCAAATGTACGTCCATAAACACTAAGTCCATAGCTAATCAGTGAATCAGCAAGTGCATAATAAACAGTATACATTGTATGTTTACTTAACAATCCTTTTAAATGGTAAAATTTACACAGTACATTTCTAAGATTATTGCATACACTACTAATGTGGAATTTCCAACTGAAATTTGTATCTACCGTAAGACCCAAATATTTATAATTATCAACAAAATCTAGATTTTTACATTTACATCCAATTTTGCAGTTGTGCAAGCATTCATATGTATGTCCTGTGATATTAATGTTTTTAGTAACAAATAATTTTGCAACCTTATTGTAAGGTGAGCATATATGCATGCATTTAGTTTTTGAAAAATTAATAATAATACCATTATCATGGGCCCATTTAGTAAGATTCTCAAAGTCGCATTGTAATTTCCTTTGTATATCATGAATGTCTTTCGAGGAATATAGCAAACACATGTCATCTGCATACATATATGCCCTACATGTCTTTAATACATTTGTAACACTGTTTACATGCATAATATAACCGACTGGTCCATAGACGGATCCAGTAGGCACCCCCTGGCTCACCACGGCCTCAAGCCCTGTCTCCCCGGAGACAACGGTGCGTATTGTTCTATTTGAAAGATAAGTCCTGAACCAGTTGTTGATAGGTCCCCTGATGCCACACTCCTCCATGGCCATCAGGAGCACCTCATGATCCAAGGTGTCAAATGCCTTTTTGTAATCTATAAAAAGAGCAACAACTTGTTTACCATTATTCAGGCTTTCATTTATTTCATCCGCAAACCTCGTCAACGCAGAGACAGTACTCCGCCCCTTCCTGAACCCATGTTGCGCATCAGACAGTATATTATTTTGTTCTAAAAAATTACTTATTTGACTAACAATTACTTTTTCTAATATTTTATCTACGACAGAAAGTATTGCTATTGGCCTATAGTTTGTGTATTCTAGGTGGGAGCCAGACTTATGTATTGGTCTAATAATTGATTTTTTTAACTCATCAGGATATATATTATTCAATAAGCACATATTAATAAAATTTGCTAAGACCGGACTGATCTGCTTTTTTAAAAAAATTATGTCAATCATTCTAATTTTGTCCAACCCTGCTGCTTTTTTAGTAGATAACCTGCTTATAATTTTTTCTATATCTAAAGAGCTGACTTTCCTATACCTGAAACTAACATTACTCGCAATGACATAAGAGTTTCTGTCTAAAAATTTTTTGCTACATATATGTTTTATTTCTTGTATTTCTTCTGTAAATGATTTAGTAAAGTTATTACAAATGTTGTATATGTTGTCTTTTTGGCCTAAATATTTCTGAATAACATTGTCTAGACTTAACTTATTTCGCCCCAGCCATGAGTTGATTGTAGTCCATATTTTCCTAAAATCCCCACTACATTTATTTATTTGGTTACGTCTATATTTATTTTTGGCAGCAATTATGAGTTTGCTAACTTTGTTTCGGAATTTAGTATATTCTAATCTTCTATTCATATTATTAGGCGTAACTTTCCACAATCTGAACAATTGATCTCTCTTTAGAATAAGCGTATTTAATTCTTTCGTGACCCACGGTTGAGAAAATCTTTTATTACTTACCGTTATTGTAATTTTGCTTTCATTATAAATGCTGTCAAAAATATTACACAATCTTTGATACAAGACAATAGGACACATAATTAACGATAACTGCGCCCAATCATACATACGCAGCTTCTCTTTAACTATCTTTTCACTAATAATCCGCTTTTGTTTATTTACACCTCTAACCTCGCACTTATTCTCATTACCTAAATCAATTGACAAACCGATCATATAGTGGTCCGATAGGTGACATTCCGTAATAAACGAAGTCGTTTTCTGTCTTGCTCGCACCCATAGATGATCAATGCACGATGTCTCAAGTCTGCCGTCTACGATCGCCTCGCGCGTTATCTCTGATGTTGGTATAGCGAATTGAAGGCCGTGGGCACACAGAGAATTTTTATACCTTAATTTTGTCTGATTTAATTTGTCATTTAACAAGTCGATATTAATATCTCCCACCAGTATTACATCCTCAGATTTTGGTATTCCTTTTAATATCAAGTCTAGGTCTCCAATAAAACATTCTGTATTTGTACTTGGTGATTTGTATAGGGCTATGACGTGTAAGGGTTTAACAATTTGTAATCTGCCATACATTCCTTCTAAGGTCGATGTTTTAAGTGTATCTGCTAGAAAATTTAGTTTGTTCTTTACATATATAATCACGCCACCTCCTCTTCTAGATTCTCTTGTAATAGCATGAGCAGAGTATCCCTCTAAGTTAAATAACGATAGTTCATTTCTTCTTATATTGATTTCAGACAAAATTATGATATCTAGCCGGTAATTACTGATGTTTATAAGAGTCGCCAGTTCGTTGAAGTTTTTTCTTAGTGATCTGATATTTAAGTGCACAATATGCACCTGTTTTATTTTAATAGATAAGTCACTACATAGCAGCTTAAAATTTTTAAATCGTGTGTATTCAATATCACTGGGCAGGTGTGCTGTAAAAATTGAATTTTATTTGTTAAGGTAATCATCTCGGTGTATCACTAGCCTAACTCTTCAAGTAGTTGAAATAAGACTTTCTACATCTCTTTCTGATCGTATGTTATAAATCCGTTTTTCTTCCTCATTTTTTTTAACCAGGATATTCCCATTTTGAGTCCATATGTATTTAAAAACGGATTTAAGCTGCATTTTAGCATACCAGAACAGCTTGCGTTTATACTTCGTCATATCGGCGTTTATATATATTGGCTTGTTATTTTTGTTACCATATATTTCCCCGTTTGTCAAGCGATTCTTTCTGGCCTGGAGCCATTGATCACGGTGATTCTTTGACTTCAGCGTAACCACGACGGCTTGAGGGGTTTTATCGTTTAGCTTTTCCCTTCCTACCCGCTTTGTGTCCTCAATTTTGGATGGATCTAAGTTTAAATGAACGGCAATTTTTTTAACGATTTCTCTAATATTTTCGTTACTTGTCTTTTCTAAACCGACTAATTCTATATTCTTCTCTTTGTTTTTCTCTTCTAACACTTCTACCCGCTCTTCTAGAGCTTTATTACATTTTTCTAGGTATATATTCTTGTTTTCCAAGGATTTTATCTTTTTTTCTGTAGTTTCCTTAAATTCTATCATTTGCTGAAACTGCTCTGCATAGTAGTCTACTGCTGCCGTGAGTTCATCAAATTTTTTCTCCATTTTATAAAGAATTTCTAGCTTACTATTTACTTGTAGAAGCAGTCCTTCCACAGTGATTTGACCAGCACTAGTATCTATTTGAGGAGTCTTGGAGAATGGGCTGCTTATCTCCGCTTTTTGACAATCCTCACATAACCCTTTTTGTTGAAATTGCTTTAAACTTCGTACACACTTTTTATGATATATTGTTTCACATGGTCCTTTACACTTTATTACGTCGTCTTTCACTACTGATATAAAAAGTTTACATTTTTTACACTGCACCATCTCAATTGTCTTTTGTTGCACTATTTTTGCGTTAATAAGAATTAAACACGGGGAAGCGTTAATACATCCGTACGCTGAGCACGCCGCGCGCGAAGTGAGTGACCCTTCAGACCAGAACACATGCATTCATGTGTTCTGGTCTGAAGGGTGGAGTAAAGAAGATATACTTAGCCCTTTGCAATCACCTTTAGGTAAGATTCTGATCTTATCTGGGGTCAATTACAGACATCAATGGGCGGCAGTGGCCACTTGCCGTCACGTGAAACTCCATGATCGTTTGCTACTTCGATGTGATGCAAAAAAAAAGGTTATAAGGATGTAAAATGTTATTTAATTTGGCATTTGTTTCTGTAGACAACATGTTATATATGCAAACGAGCATGCAGTCCACCTGATGGTAAATGGTTACAGCCGCCCGTGAACATCTGTAAGCATCTTCATATTGAAAAGGGATTCTATCTACTGTTGCTACTCCCGAGGACTAAGATCGTGGCTTCGTATAAAAATAAGTGGCATCCACATGAACAGGTGTGAAGGTGGTACCTCCCAGGTGGAACTACACTGGTTTTACCACCTGGAAACTTACACAAGTTACAATATGTTATTATAGCATGATTTGAGGAGTTTTATAAATAGGTCGTTCAAATTTGAATTACAAATAATAATTATATTATTTTCTTCAAGCAGACGCAAACCAGTCTAATTAATAATTTCATAATAGTAGGTAATTATCAGCTGTCGGTAGAAGTTGCAGATAAAAATGCAATAGTATTCGATACAACCGGTAAACAAAAAGTGATGAATGTTATTGCATTCTGTAAAAAGTATCTCATTAACCGGACGGTGATCCACGAACAAAAAATAATTTGCTGAGAAATACCTTCGGTGGTGGGTAATGCCCGTTTTTATTACGCTTCATTGTCTAGGCTGAGCTAGGTATCTAGGATACCATAGTACTTACAGATAGGGTAATGTCTTTGTTACGAGAAGTGATCTTTCGTTTCTTACGATTACTACTTGCTGATAAGTGAACCGGGTTTTTGATAATATGGAATTAACAAACGAGCATGCAGTCCACCGGACGATAGGTGGCCACTATAGCCCATTCACATCTGTAGTCAATCCTCTTACCTGGGGTTGGCAATGTGAAGAATAAGTTAGAATGTCTCGAATAAATACGATTCCCTTACCACCCTTCAAACTGGAATTCATCAGCGCATAACACTACTGTATTTAGTCAGAAGTAGGTGTGGCCTTGTTGTTTCCACTTTAGATTCAATAGAAGTCTTGGTATTTAAAAGGGAATTAAGGATGATACATACTCATTAACTAGGTGCTCCCTCAACAAAAAAATGGTACTAATAGTCGTGGATTTAATGCGTATCAATTGAATTTCTCAGATCTAGAGCGATGTTGTAATACCAGATATTGACTAAAGAACTATAAGAATCATTTACAGTGTGTACATTGGTACTATCTATCTAAATTTAGATGATACATTTCCTGCAATGACAGAAGCAAATAAGAGTTATGTTCATTCAATATGCAATGGTTGTGTCACGGTTGCTCCATGGTCATAATCCGAAACTGTAGAGCCCTCAGAACTTAGTCCCGTTATTAAAACTTGCCATATGAGTTATTTCAGTTCCCTCAAATTCAAAGGGAAACGGTTATAATTCTCTGTTATAACGTGTCGCTTATCGTCAGTCGTGGTCTTTATGATCGTGAGTCGTAAGGAACAAACAATCGCCGTCGTTCGTTCTAAACAATCCCCATAAGCAAAAGACAGTGCATGCATAACTCCTGATAAGTTCCTGCCGAAGCACCTTAGCTATATTTTATGCTCGACTCGATTCAATATCGCATGGGCTGAGCTCCTACAGCCCTTTGTTTTCCCATTATCCATAAAATTTTACGCTCACTCGAGACCGCTACGGTACATTTTCGAAATATTGCTTTCGTATCTCCCATAAAGAATTATTCCTCGTAAAAGCGTGTATTGGCTATTTACTGGTGAGATCGAAATATAATATGTTTGAAAGAAATTTCTGTTATTACTTAAAATTATATTAACACTAGGTATCTATTGTTATTCTATCACGGAAATGGGTATCCTACATGTTAATCTGGGTCATAAACTGTCTATGTGCCAAAATTTCAGCGAAATCCGACCTGTAGTTTTTGCGTGAAAGTTTTTGCGTAGTTCTTTCGTGTTTATAATATTTGTAAGAATTTGTTTCAATCGGTATTTTATAGCAGAATTTATGCCTTTGATTAATATTTTTTTCGACTCTTAATGATATTGTCTACAATTCCACCACTCTTTCTCTTATATACTAGTGTAAAGTAAAGAATATCATGATCACGATAATTAATATTCCAAGAGACATTGTGTAATGTACAAAACATTTCAGACACAGTTACTTATACCTAGCCGCAAAATGGCAAAACCATTAGCAAAATTCAGGTAAATACGAACTGAGACCGCATAATTCTCGCTCAGATTGGGCACACCATAATTTGGTCGGACATTAGATTAGTCAGAAATCGCACGAATGCGATGAGCTAACCGTGGCCCACTTTCCATCTAGCGGTCAGCGGACCAAAGGTCGTTCATTCATTCGCTAACCCACGAACGACTGGCGTTCACGAGGTACCATTCACTTGTCCGTGTCGTATCGTAGTCAATCGGACGGTAACATTCTAATAGTTTGACGACCCGCGTGGCCGAGCGGTTACCATACCGATCTAACGCGCAGTGGGTCCCGGGTTTGATTCCCGGCCAGACAGGCATCTGAATGACGAGTTTAGATTTTGTTCTGGGTCTGGGTGTTTGTGTATTCGTCATTGTGTTTCCATGGCACCCACGACACAGGAGAAATTCCTGTTGTGGGGCTATGAGTGTAGAAAGTCTTTATCTTCATAAATAGTATTATTAATGGTGCTACAAAATGGCATCAAAGTGATATATTATGCAGAATTATTTACTTATATTATACAACGATTCTTATAATGTCACGTGTCATAGGCGTGATTAACTTCTATTTTAAAAAATATTTTTAAGCAAAATCTTTTGATCTGAGATACATAAATCAAGGGCTACGTGGGAATCATAATGCCAACCGTAAAATGACCCCAGTTTTGACGAACTCGAAATGTGATGTCCCAAAAAAGTGTGGCAAAAAATGGCGATCCGAAGTTGGGTCTGCTTGATATGCGGCTTGTAAGGTGTTTTTCAATATGAAATATTGCTGTACTTCTGAAATTTTGGTAAATAAAATAAAATATATTAGTCTATCGGTTTAGTTGGACATAGTCAACGTTAGTTAGAACAACGTTGATTTAATAGATACATGTAACATACAGTCATGTTACATGTATCAATTGCAATCAATGTAGAAACAGTTGGTACGGTTCGACCCGGAAGGTACCACCGTGATACCTATTTCTATCGAGAAGTTGTTCAATCTTTGGGAGATTGTGAATGCCGACTGAGCTAAACACGATACAACAATATTAGTGCTCAGGAGTGGCAACGCCTCTGTAAGTGATATCAGGTAGAATCTAGATGTTCTATGTGAAGTTAATTACAGATACTTAGTTATACATATATGCGCAATAATAACAAAATAAGTTATGCATGCTTATTAATACACAATGTTTTCCATTTGGCATGATTATTATTTACGATATTGGTCACTGATTGAGAATAATCCTTTATCAATAAGAGGAGTTTAGGCTAGTTTTACATACTTTTGAGAACACGAAGACAAACAGGCATGTACGAGGTTTCCATTTCATAATGTCATTATCTCGTAAAAACCACTGATATTTTTCAAAGTTTCTACTTCTAAAAATTATCATTTACATTTTGAATGCAACCCTGAACTTTTGAAGGGACCGCTAACTTTCATATCTCTAAAATATCCCTGTCTGAAGATTGCTTGCGTTTTTTAGTCAGAGTTCTTGGGAGTTCGAAAAAGTACCGTTATGGACATTTTGCGTAAATCATTTTGAGTGAGGTTGTGATGTGGAAAGGAGAACTTTGGCACATATAATATCCTGATAGGGTATGTTTTTATGCATTTTAAACTGATAAAAGTAAACATAAATCATAAAAGCATAGTAAACTTAAAAAATTAAAATAATTATATATGATTTATAAAAAAATAAAATGAACAATATTAAAATAATACTGAAATAAAAAAAAAAACGTTTTGTTATCTGATAGAATATTTATATTTTATATGAATATCTGATATACATTAATTAAAAATACAACATTTTTACTGAAATAAAAATAATCCACAAAACAAACAATACATAAGA
>DWND01000478.1:0-10245 GCA_018250195.1 Cecropterus albociliatus | reverse complement strand
CGTATTTCATCGGGTTTGAGTTTTTATTTAAATTTCAACAGAAATATACTTCATAATACATAGGAAAATAATAATACTATAATTGATGATTAGGTGGACAGACTGTATACTTTCCTTTAAAAATAGTAAACTGTTGATATAATGGACTAATTTAACGTAAACAAAAGTACATAAAAGTCTATTAACGCCAATAAATCCAATTTTGAAGTAGTCCTTATCAAGAAAACGTTACTTTGTATAAATACGTATTTATTAATTCAACGCTTACACAAAAAAGCGATTAAAAAGTTTATTTCACAACGACATAAACATAGATAACCCGAAAACGTATTGTAATATCATTAAAATATACCGCAACAGTGTATTGCGGCGGTCATGGTCGCATTTTATATTAAACTTTTATCATAAATTAAAAATAGCGAAGCGACCGTGAAGCCGATAAACGGAATCTTTGTGCGAATTGAATGTTTCGTGAAACCATAAATAGAATCGATATCATTTATGCATTATCAAACGTATTTTAATACACGCGTGATAAATAGAATCTATTGATGTGTATTAAATGAATGGTAATAGGGTTGCCATCAACATGTGATATTCTAGGCGGATAAATCTTCCTGGTTTTTAAAAAATGTTCTATAGTTACATTCATTTCTTACTTACAGCCATATGAACTCTATTAGATTATTATCTCTGTCGAATACAACTTATAAACCCAGCTTTGGGTAACAAAAAGAGTACGTAGTTATAGATATTTTTGTTTATGATATGATACGGATGGGTAACCAATATCTGCAATATTTTTGTCGCGGTATTCTTCAGTTTGACAACCCTAGATGACGCATTTGGAACTGTTTTTGTAATTTATCATTGAAAATAAGGGCGGTTGTCAATGGTTGTTACGATTTTTCACCGATCAACATAGTTTGGCACGCGTATACTTTTATGTGATTCTGATAAATAGGCCCCATTTACTGGGGCTAGGGTTTTGATATCAATAGAACGACTTGATTTATGAGTCGAGCGTGTAATTCGTATTTCCGAAACAACGTTTTTTAGGCTTTTCATTACTCTGTAGTTCGATGAGCCGTTAATGATATACAGTTCGTAGAAAGTCCTTCGTGCTCGAAAAGATAAAAGTTCATTAAAAAGTTCAATTAAGCGACTTTGAAGAGTACGTTACTTTTGGTGGCAACTTTCTTTTGATCAAATTTTAAAGGTCAATCTTTAATTGTGTTTACAAGGTACCTCACAAAAGCCAGTTTAAATGAACTGATATGTTATTATTTTCATTGAACGAATAACACACGCAATAATTAGGAAGAAACTCATTATTTTTGTTTACATTGTAATTAAAATGCGGTAGAAGTTATGTGGTTTGGCTCCGGAGTCGTTACCGCCACATGTATGTATTAAAAAAATGTGCTCAAATATCAAACGAATCCCTTTATTCAATTTTATTGGTAAAACAAGCGGATTTGATTTATGCGCCATGAACGTGGCTGATAAAATATCACTGAGATCGTTTTGCTCTAGATACACCTAAAATACTTTCTTAACATATAAAACTCCATCTAAAATAACAAAATCAACTAATAGACATGATTAATATATTAGAGACACAAAAAGTATTATTCCCATAACCACTGCGATCGGCTCCAGGTGTTATTATCATATCATCATTTATATGTTACAAGTTCGTAGACAGGTTAGATTAGGTTAGGTTAGTCTTGTCCCTGTAGTTCCGAAACCAGAATAGGGCTACGGTATCCCCCGTCGTAAGAGGCGACTAAAAGGGGGCTCCCGGGATTGCGGGTGGTAATAGTGGGAGGTCAAGCCGCCCAGCCAAGCAACCCCGGGAAGGACGGCTGTATGTGTGGTCGCATGCCATCGTAATCACCTGAAGACACGCTGAGGACAAATGCTCGCCGGGAAAGGGCCCGGAAGGGGGCATCGCTATCGAAAGACTCCGGTTGTGTTCCGTTGGAGATCCCGGAGTCCTCCACACAACGCTGAGGACGGCCACCGAGGGGGTTTTTAGTGCGGTAAAAAACCCACATAACCCGGCGTTGCTCCCACAGCGTCGATTACCTTTTGAAGGTTTTCCTCGATACAAAAAAAAAGGTAAGGTAAGTCAATTATGTTTACAATGTTGAGTTAGTCTATTACAAATCCACAATAATAGGCACCATGGAGCAAGGAATATATTTACTTTGAAATCCATGACTGTCCTGCTACTGGGGTCTACTCTCATATTTTAATAGCTGTATCTACGCATAACGTAGACTGGCCACCTGATGGAAAGTATTCGACAACACCTATTGATATTTGAAACACTAGAGAAATCGCTAATGCATCGTCGGCTGGAAGAGAGAGCTCTTTTTGCATTCTTCTTGAAGAGCCTCATGTCGTAATGCTCCTGAAATACATAATCTGTATTTCTAGCAAACGTATCTGAAATAAGTTACACACCTTCCGATTTTTAACAAAATAAACATTTCGATCATTTTCTTAATACTATTGTACAGTACTTTATTAAAGTATTCGATACAATGTAGCTAAAAGCTATGAAAGAATCACTGTTATTGAATTTTATCTGTAAAACAAGCAGATTTTGATTTATGTGCTGCAAAAACCGATAGCGTGTCGCCGCGTTCGCGCGTCGTTCTAGACTCTACTAGAATATTCAATTTACAAGCAACTTGCAATATTAAACAATGTCTATAGCGGTGAATAAAGTTTACCTATTAACTATGACGACGCTGATGAGTAAAATGAAGACCATAAGAATGAGTTTCGGAAGGAAATTTGAAACAAATAGAACATTTGTTTCAAATTTGGCTCACTTACATATGAGGCTATCATCCCAATCCCGTTGATGTTATACAGGATAACAGCCTTCTGTTATCCTGTGCAATGCATTCTTATGGACTCAATAGTGTTATATATAATACGGTTATCGAAGAGTAACGCATTTTTACGGACCTACAAGTGTTATATTAATTAGATTAAATTGTAAACGACCAAAGCTTCGTTTATTACTGAAACAAAGAAGTACCTTAAACCACCTTTTGCTAGACTGCAGGTGTTCGATTAGAATCTAAACAAATGCAATACCCAGTACCCATTTGAAACGAACTCATTAAAGAATTTATGTGCCTTCCCTGTAATACATTTAAATCGAAGACAAGTATACAATATATACATTATTCCGGCTGTAAAATATTAGATACTTATTTAGTTTGCGGTTCTACGTAAATTGTTTTAATGGACAAACCGATGTGTTTACTAAACGTTGTTACAGATAGAATGCAATTATTATTTCACCGACCATATGAATGAGGCAGGTGAAAATAATCGTGTACTACCTCCAACCGTCAATGACGCTAATCTTCACTACTAACGTTTGTCGAGCAACCATTCATCACGTTCGACGACCATAATTTTCGCATTTACTTACCAATTTGTATTTTTTAACTATTTGTCATCGTTAACGAACCAGGAATAACTCTTCATCAACATCGCATTGTCTTCAAATAGTAATAAATTATGTCCATCACTTTTTTCTTAGCCACAGACGTTAAGCAATTGAAATTAACTTTTTCTAACCTCAACCGCTACGCTCCATGAATTCTTAGTCGCCCTGACTTCGCCCGTGCTTTAGCCAATCCAACAGACAAAGTACATTTTATCAACACAATAATCATTATTTATAATAATCAGCTCACAATCACAACAGTAATTAATAATGAAAGAGAATTTAAAAGCTCGTAACATGTTGTCATAACGCCTACGATACTAATAAAGAATGGCGATCGTTTAGTAGCTGTGTTGGCGCAACTCTATTATTTTAGGGTTTCGCACCTCGAAAGGAAAAAAACGGAACTCTCATAGAATCACTTTGTTGTCCGTTCGTCTGTCTGTCAAGACCCTTTTCCTCGGGAACGCGTGGAGGTATCAAGCTAGAATATATATCAAATACTCAGTTCTACTGTCCCTTGGAGTTGTGAAGAAATCAAACTTCTAAGCCAACGCAATCAAAAGATATAGCCGTTTATGACGCAAATTTACGAAAATTTTCGAAACTCGTTTTGAGTACTGCAGGGTACTTCCCGTAAACTTAGAATCTTGAAATTTGGAGCGAAGTGACGTCTTATAGCACAGATAAAGGAAAAATTGCGAAATCCGTATATTTTTAGTTACATCTCATATTTTTATAGAATGATACGGAACCGTCAGTGCGCGAGTTCGACTCGCACTTGGCTGATTTTATAACATTGTTGTGGCAAAAATATCTCGGGCGAAAGCTACTAGATCGGAAGGAATAAGGTCACGTATGTCGGATAATATTAAGTGGACGCAGATATGCCGTTTTCGTGACTTAGATATAAAACTGATACCGTTGTAATATTGCAAAATGCAAAACACGATTCGTGTATTATGATTATGAAATATCTATCAGACCACTTGTGGGGAACACACCGTTTCATAAATGCAATTTAGATGATGTATTGCAATAAAAGTAGATACAGTTTGTACCATACAATCATGTAGTAACGGAGAAACAGACTATTGAATGATTATGAAAATAATATTGTAAGTGTGCGGTTTCATATTCATTTTGAATTTGTGTCTTAACAAATGAATAAAACAACAATGTTTTTACCCATAACATTATCTTCTATTATTTCGCTAACCTTACTTCTATTCACCTTAATTCTATCAACGTTATCTACTTGAAGAACCCTACACAGAATATGAAAACATTTCCACGTACACCATTGTGTTTGTTCATTAAAAAAAGAGAAATGTGTACGAGGACGACTTCGTATATAAACAATCTGAACCATTCCGTTGTCGTAAGTATTTTATGTCATTTTAATTGGCGCCTGAATGATATAAAAGCTCAATGTTATACTTCTTCGGCCACAAATCCTCGTTCGGTTTCAATTTCTAACGGGCCGCACCGGGAACTGTTTAAATCATGCGCCTGCGCCGAAAATAAACCGCGCGCGATCACTTCTCCGCCGCACCGTAAATTCACTGCTAATTTACAGCCCCTCAATGTTATAAATAAATAAATATTCGTCGCCACGCTACATCCTCGGCTGACAAAATGTGCCACCACTTGTATGATTCTGTCATAACAGATCCTTCGTTATGGGACCGCTTAATGGATGCAACGCTTGTCGCTCCTCGCTTACTGTTAGAATATTGTGCTAATGATTTTGCCTATTGTTGTCAAACACACATGTCCAATTTATCTTCGAGAAGAAAGCCTTTGAAACTCTCGAGATTTATTATGACGTGTAGCGGTATTTAATTCATAGACGATTTAGCCGTTTACGATTTTCCGTATGCCGGCCATTAGATATTAATGTAAAAGGCAGGTGAAATGAATCATCAGCCCTCGATTAGATGTATCACATTTAACGCAACAGGACGACGAATGCTTTCATTTTATTTTACTAGCGGCGAATAAGTTTATTTGAACGGGTTCGAAGCAGTCCGTTTTAGCGCAATCAATCTTGCAGCGCTCCATAGAGTGCAATGATAGTTTAATACCGAGAAGTCACAAATTATTCCGCCACTTTCGATGGTGGAAAAGTCGGGTGCCAAGTGGCTGAGGTAAAGAAGCAGCCGCGCTCGCTCCGTGCCAGCATTGGTAGGATTGTGGCAGCTATTGTAATACAAATTCCCAGCCGCTCCTACCATCTGTCTTGCTGCCGAAATTCGAAAAACAATAATAGAAGAAGAGCTTCGCGACGATTAAAATGTAACGGTATCAGTGGTAGTGATGTGCTCTGTATCGATGGATCCTCGTAACATTAAGAGCCCTGCACACATATCTAAATCGAATGTAACTAAAATTTAATTATATCTCTGCATTTAAAATTGTTATGAGTATATTTTCTTGATATCTGCAAAGCAAAACAGCTTTGGAATACTAACGGCCTGTGCGAAAATTTTAATATTCAAGTTTACAAAATATTAATTAACCAAACCAGAATAATATTTTACTCGTACATTACATGCATTTGACGTTGCATTATTGTTGTTATCGAAATGTCTGCTAATTGACAAACATCAAACAGCCATTTATCTTGCAATCACATTCTTTGCCATACTAATATTATAAAAAACCGTATACATCGATAGATTAGCTACGTAGAAGCCAGCTCTATTGATATTTCGTGATGTGTCGGTGCCAGCAGGCGGGGTTTGCGTGGTGCCAAGTATGGCGGGCGCGTTAATGTACCGTCGATGCTTCGTCACATGTTTTTATTGTGGTGCAAGCATCGTCTGGCTATTAGGTGATGTATGCTATGGCTACAGTGAACCATGGCACGAATAGAATAACAAAACCAGCGCACGGTGAAGGCAAAACTCTAAATAGGAATCGATGTATAATGCCGTTACTGAGATAAAATCTCAACTTTAAGTTATAATAGAGTTTATAAATAATAATAAATACAAATGGTTCGGCATTTGAAAATTATTATGTAACGTTTTATCGTACTTAAAACTAAAATTTATTTCTGAATCGAAAGAATATACTCTACATCACCCACATGAAATATGAGTAGTCCGGATATACAAATTTAGATATTAAATATATGAGAATGATCTCATAACTAATTTGTAAAAACTTATAATATGTTTATTAAAATAAGTCATCGTTATTAATATATCTTAGCTTTTACGTGCTTCTAATAATAGGTAGTTAAAGCTCAAATTTACGTTAATATACATTTCGTATTTCGATTTTAGAAATAAGTCGCTTAGGCATATTCACATGGCCGAGCCATACATTTTTTGGTGCACGATCATCGCATTGTTTAAAATCTCAGACCATACTCATCAAATACAGAAGTCGCGAACGTAATTTTATTGCTTAGCAGCATGGCAGTCATACTAATTCAAACGAACACACACGACGCTGTCTCAGACAGATTCCGTGATTAATTTGCAAACACTAATTTTGTTTTAGTATTTCTTTTTCTTTCAATAAATTATAAGTTTATCTAATTGTATAGGTACTTTTAAAATTAAAGATATAAAACCCTAGGAATCGTAGAGTTAAAAATAATTGCCTTATTTGAAACCACAACGCCAAGAGAGAATCCGTCTCAAATCAGATGCTCCGAATCGAGATCGAGTACATCCGTACAAGTACACATAACGTGATGTACATATGTGTACGTGAGAAGGGCTCGTCATGTTTTATTTATTCGCGGCTGAGTCGTAATAGAGTCGTGAGAGCGGCCGGCGCGTTTTTTGCCGACCGTAGCCCTCAGTATTGAGACGTCTCTGGATGCTGATGTCTTGTTGCCTGTCGGTACTATACGCTCGACATGACAGAGACACTTATTTCTCGACTTTTTCCCCACAAGCGACAGAAGAACTCGTTTACATAGACACTACATTAATATTTTAAACCGCCTATACGTAGAGAATTGTTTTATAGCTACATAGTACATAGGATACGCGGTGAAGCAAAAAGATGGTTTAGAAAAGTATTTTTCATCAAAAGACCTTCGGATCCAGACAGCTGCAAGGGGATATTAAAAATCCATTCATCACTCTACCAGCAAAAAATAAGAATTCAGATTCACACTCGAACACGACGACTGCGAAATCTGGAGAGACGAGGAGGTATTTCCATCCGCCACCCCCGCCCGATCCGTCAGGGTGGGAGCGCCTCCCTTTTGACAGGAAATGATTGTCTAATATTAGCTTTGTTATAAGGTTCCTCTTTAGGGATTTGAGCGTATCTTTTTGGACGTTCCACGCAGCTTGATATCGATTTTGTAGCTGTGTGTCGTTAAATATCTATTTCGAGTACACAAACATACCTGTATTTTGTGTCCACGGTCTCATAAAATAAAGACTTCTAGAACAGATCAGTAATCATATACAACGTGTAAATATTGAGAAATTAATATATACAAACGCGATCTCTTATATGTTTTACTATATATTGTTTGTTCTCATGTAGGAACTGGCTTCAAGCTATTTATAAGTGAAGGCATACTAATTTAACCTAATTATAAAGTTGTAGGCATTTAAGCGGACCACCGATGTTTATAGCGAACGATTAATTCGTGAAGATAGACAAAGTGCTGGGATTTCGTTCGTGGAGATCATTCTTCGTTGCACGAATTTATACGTGAAAAAAATAGTGATCACTAAATTACGGCGAGAATTTCGGGTCAACGCCCGCGTCTAGCTTGCGTCTCGGAAGATTTTTTGAACACCCCCGATTATCACAACAAAAAGTCGCCGCATGTTTTCCGAAATAACCTCTCGAGTTTTATTTTGAATAAAATTTATTGGTGCGACATCTATTTCTGCTGAGCTTTCGTCAACGGTAACCGTTACGAGCTGAATAGAGGACTATGAATAGTAGCGTCCGACTCACTCCGTGTGGGTTACCTCGCACGATGACAGATTTGTGAATTACACACGTATTCAACGCGACTCCGGAAGATATATTTTTCGAACGCACAAAAAAAAATAATTCTCGTTTATTTTTATTTAACTGTGAGAAATGACGTTCGTTCATGTCCGTATACACGGTCAACCGATTGACTACTCTACGAAATAAATGTAGGTAAGCATTATTTAGTTTTTAACAACGAACAATATACGACTATTTTAATTAAAACATTACGCGCAACTACCCACAATACCGAAATATTAAAACAAATCACAGAATTAAATTTCGAATGGCCAATGGTTGTCCGCAAAATATTTTTGTCGAAGCGGCAATAATGCGAAACTCGCATATTGCGCGATTCTCGTGTAGATAACAGAAATAATGGGGTTCAAAAATGAAATTAATTCCAGGTTGATGATTTCAAATTGAAAAGTCACATCGGCTCGCGCCATAATTCATGTTCCTGAAACGTGGCCGGGCGGCTGTGTCGGACGCGGCGGCCAGGGCTGTGCCTTTTGTAATATTTTGAAATACAATTTTATGTTATTTAATGATTTGGTTAAAGTTCTTTATATTTAAAATGTTGTCAAAAGCAAATTTGTTCAAAATTAAGTGCCTGTGCTAAATAATTTATTTATTTGGACAAGGGTTAATATTATATTCAGTAAAACACCTTCGTTTAAAAATGCTGGTTCACTCTTATTAGTTATATTGTGATCCTATATAGCCTATAGCCTGCCTCGATAAATTTACTATTCAACACATAAAGATTTTGTCAATTCGAACCAGTAGTTCCTGACATTAGCCCGTTGAACCAAACAAAATCTACTGCTTTATAATATTAGTATAGATAATTCGGGTTTGTTTTTTATTATTTCACATACATATGAAACATTATGTAAATTTCAGTACATTATACTAGGGAGGCGTCATGTTACGCTGTTTGTGATTTATAATATGAGTATTTGGGCTACTATGTTATAGAAGTACTAAGTCCTAAGAGGTCACATTTTTGTTCTTATATACTATATTTACTATTCAATATGTACATAAGCTGTATCGATCAGTTAATATCACCGGTTGATACTCCATACACAAAATTATTCAAAATTATATTTTTATTGATTATAAATGAGCCTTAAAATTCGTATATCTTTACAAAATTGAGTTAATCGGTTTTATTCATTTTACGTCAAAATAGTAATACTTACTTTTTTACGCGAGACATAAACCAACACTACTAACACCTCTGAGGTATTATTAAAAGTAAACATAAGAGTAGTCTAATCCGCGTATTACGCTGCTAATCCTGCATAATCCTTTTGTTTCTTTATGGTTAGTTGCACCCGCCTTCCCGTAATCACATAAATCATAATTAATCTTGCCACGTAGTTTTTGTCACGAGTATTTCGTGTAAATATTTGCATACATTTAGGGAACAACCCTAGTTGCTTCATTGTCACAGTCCTTTGTCGGAGGTCTTTTCCGCCTCACCACACGCGGTATCTACGAAAACGTATCTACTTTCATTTATGCACATAATGTATTAAACTCAACTACGCCTGTGGGGGTAGCGTAGGTATTAGCAAAGATTTTCGTAGGTGTAGCAGAAATAAAATTTGATCCAAAGGAGTTTCACGCAATGAGTTATACCATTTCTAAATAATAATAATAATAATAATAATATTTTTCTTTATTACTCCAAATAGTCTTAAGTACTAAAGTTATAAATTAGCTTATGTTACATTCGTAATTGGGAGTCAGGAACCCAAACTAGGATACCCTGTGCTATGAGCTCCTGGCTG
>DWND01000477.1:0-10251 GCA_018250195.1 Cecropterus albociliatus | reverse complement strand
AAAAAAATATAACTTCACACTAAACGCTGCAATTTTGCATGTACTTTTGTTTCGATCGGTAACAGTAGTCTTTTAAAATGTATTCGATGTCCATCACATTATTCTATCTTCAATAAATTGTATGACAATCAATCGATGGATTTGTAGGTATCCCGTAAATTGTCTAAAATAAAAGTTAAAGCTTGTATAATGTGCTGAAGTGTATGTAAAGATGTGTGATACCTACTTATGTTATTTTGCTTAATTACCATACCAAAACACTTTTCGAAGCGATAGTGGGTTGATGTTCTAAAATAATTTAGCAGGAATCAATTTTAAATGAATATCTATATATAATATCTCTATATAACTTTAGTAACAGAATTATAATGAATAATCTCAATGTAATCGAATGAAACGAGGGGAAACATTTATTACTTTCCTTTTTACAACTTAAATAAAAAAGTCGTGACTCTACAACATTTTCTCTGCCAAATTGGAAATCTAGTTAGCCAAGTGAAATTCAATTTATTCCAAACGCAGTTTTGGGCAATGCCAACAATTCACCGCTCACTCGGATGCCATTCTTTCAACATGTCGTCATGAAATATGGCCATTCATTTATTTATAGTTCCATATATTACAAATGTGATGGCAATTTTTCGAAATAGTCTACGGACTATTGTTCGTTTTGTTCATGTACTTATAAATCAAGTTTTTTGTTATATATTTGTTTTAATGTGAATACAATAGTAGTTGTAATTTGTTATTTGCGGGAGTTGAGCCGTTATATTCGCGGTAGCTATATGCCGCGAATACAGAAACCGCAAATGATCAGTACTACAAAAACTGAAGCTCTAATAAAAGACACGGAATTTGTTTGCATATACCGATTACAACAGTGAATGAAGAAATTTTTAGAAAAGAAATGGTTTAGAAAAGAAAAGACGAGAAAATGGTCACAATTTTTTTATCCATGAATACTGAAAACGCTGCTTAATTACCTTTTTCTCTATAAATCCGTCAATAATTTAAAACAAACTTTTGCCTAACAGTGACAAATATATGATACTAACTATTTTCTCATCACAACGAAGATGATACTTCAGACACGGCTCATTTCTCTCGTTACTACGCCGCGTTTTGAAGAACACTCCTACAGAGATCAACTGAAGTGGCCACCTTCAACTACACTAATTGGCCTCATAGTAAAATACTTCAGCATAGTATAACTATGTAAATATAACTAAACTACTTAGTTATACTATATGTAAGCAAAGTTGCAATATTAGCATGGACATAAATAGAGGGCGGTAGCAAGACCCCCCTTAGCACAGGCGAGAAAAGAAAAAATATTCAAATGGAAAGGCTTTTTCTCGCTTGTTGCGGATTCTATTTAATAATTTGAGGCCGTATTTATTTAAAAAACAACTCCTTTAAACGAGTAAAAATGAATTTCTAACTTGAACATAACTTAGAAAAATCGGTCAAGTGCGAGTCGGACTCGCGCACAAAGGGTTCCGCACCATTATCTACAATATTGAGCAAAAAACACGTTTATTGTATGGGGACCCACCTACATATTACCTATATGTTTAATTTTTAGTATTTGTTGTTATAGCGGCAACGGAAATATATCATCTGTGAAAATTGCAACTGTTTAGCTACCACGGTTTATAAGATACAGCCTGGTGACACACAGACGGGCAGACGAACAGCATAATCTTAGTAATATTCCGTTTTTACCCTTTGGATGCGGAACCTTGAAAAGATATTTAGTGTACAGATGGGGGTTTCCGTAGTAGGTTATATTTTACTATGAAAATACTACTTCTTCTTAAAATATAAGATTAATAAAACATAGTTACAGTATATTTATCACACGTACTAAAAGAGGATTCAGGTGCAACGCCTCATATTTTAGCACACAACCCCGTTATTATAAGGCAAAAACACCTAAGTAACAATAGTGGTAGAACCCATTGTGGTCATGCCTATAAGGTCCACTGGCAGACAGTCCAGGGGATATTGCAATATTCGCCTGGCATGCGTGTTGGTGACCGTAGTGGGAGTTGAAAGTACATAGGAAACGCAGCTGCCTATGTTCTGGATTTTTTTTATAATATGGAAGAAGCAAGGTTCCCGAGAATTAGGATGTTCGTCTCAAATGCGGTGGTGATACCTCCCCGGTCGAACTAGCATGGTTCTACCATCTTGCTATTATTCAGCGGAAATTGGTGTTGCGATGGTGCTTCCGGGGTCGAACCTTTAGTCTCTTAATTTTGGTCTTAAATCGCAGGCTACGACATCCACGTTACACATAAATTATTCAGTAATCAATAAGTTACGGAATTTCTATCGACTCCAGATAGAACTTCGATAAAAACGAGCCTAGCAAAGTACACATTCTTATTAAAACTCAAGACAATAAAGAAATAGACGTTTTCACAACATCGAAAGACCTGTAATAAAGTGTTGCGTGGGTATGGAAAAATATGCATTGTTTGAACCCAACAATAATATTACAGATAACTTGATACGGTTCCTGGGAGGTAGCAATAAATAACACGAAGCAGTTAACTTACAAACTTATCTTAATTTTACTTGTTATTTAATTAAAGCAAATTAAGTTTCATAACGGCATGTGAACATATCGTAAGAGATTTTGTAGACAAATGCCATTTTGGAATGCTGTTTTGGTTTTCTTAAATTTGCTACATTGTTGATTGAAACATGATAGTGCGGTAGGAAGACATTCGAGGCTTAACAGCAATCTTTTTGTACTGCTGTGTGCTGGTCCATAGCGTGTGGTAAGAGAGATGTACTTATCTAGGGCGTTCCAACTTAGTTCTCAAGGGTAGCAACCCGTCTGTAGCTAATCTCAGGTAAGACTTCGGTTTTCTGTGGATTACAGATATCCACCGGCGACAGTGGCGCCCTACCATCAAATGAGCTGCAAGCTCTTTTTTCAACAGGTGGCCGAACCAATGTAGCTCGACCGGGGAAGTACCACCGCCACACCTATTTCTAGCTAGAAACAGTTCTTGCGTTTCGCTGCAAGAATATGGTTGCCGGCTCGGGAGTAGCAACGCATCTGTGATCGACTTCAGAAGTTTACCAATTCGTGAAAAGCCTATATTGCGGACTATGGCTTACATCCCTCTTACTCTAAACGGAAACACGTGTCAGTAGTGAGACAACAGAAACGACTGTAATTGTGCAGGGTCATAGATTTTTTTATTATTTGCAAGTAAAATAACTCTTAAAGATATCGCATCATTCCATAATCGTCTTAATGTTATGGTTGAATTTTAATTCGTGATGTACTCGACGGCTTTAATATATAATTATGTAAAATAACATGTTATAAGTGACGCTGTACTTATCTGGGTGAACACAAATAATTCTAATATAGCGATCAACGCTATGTCATCGATTAGTAAACATTTTATTAATTATCCTTTTACAACTCAGGTACAAGATTTAAGTCAAATTTATTTTTAATTCCTTCTGATTTCTTAATATTCTAAGTAGTGTAACGTAACAGGCGATTCAACAAACACTTAAGAGACTTTTGCTACGTAAGAATAAGAATGTAAGGTGAATTCTTGAGACGTTTTAAATACTTAATCTTATTGTAACCTTGCGAAGCACGGTGGTGATCTTGTTGATTAGAAGGGATTATGTCTTACTAAATATTTATTTTTATTGACCAATGTTTATAAGTAACACAACCTTTATTACTTCAGAGTACTTCAGAGTCAATTGCATAATCTCAAGATATCAAAAGTCCGAAGTTATGGTGGTACCACACACAAGCAGTGAATATTTCCACAATTTCCAAATTTCATATTCAAATAATATTTATTCAAAATAGATTTCCGTTTTTGAATGTCAAATAGTTAAATCAAACACAGCGCAGTTACTTACATTAAATTGTGGTATTATTTGCTATAAATAACGTCATAAATTTTTTGCTCAAGAAGATTTTATGACCAAAAGTAATTTCGCTGTAGCTGTCGCTCGCTACAGCTGTTTCAGATGAGAACACACTTACTGCCGCGGAGTTGAACCTGCAACTCTCCGGCAACAATGCTCTCTCACCGTTTTTCTCGTACGAGACCAGCGATGAGGAAGGGGTCAACTTCGTGAGAGGCAACCGAGCAGCGGACTCGCCGAACGCTCCCGACATAAATGTGCAATGTTCCGACGACTATATCGAAGTAACTGTTGAGTTCCAGGATGTGTACGATGGCATTATTTACAGCAAAGGGTACCTGAGTGACCCTAAGTGCAAGTGAGTAAACGTTCCGTTGTTAATATTTCTTGCCCCATTGTTCTACGGTGAACTAACGATGAAGGTGTGAACTTGAGTTCCCGGATGTGTACAATGGCATAGTTATCTTAAAGGGTACTTGACTAAACCAAATGCAAGTGTGTCGCTTGACTACATTCGTTGCTCTGCTACAATACTTGCGATATGGCCAAACTGAACTTTATGAAGTTTAATTTAATGAACCCCATGTGACATTCTACAACCTCACCCAAAACAAGTACACAGTTTCTTTTTTGTGACGTCGTAACGGAAAGTACCAATTTGGGTCTGTCATTTTGAATATCTTTTTGATTGTTACACATTAACACAACGTTTACGCATTAAACCTTATTATGTTTGTTTGACAATTATCCCTGAACATAAATTGAAAATGAATTAATAATAAATCATTTCATTCGAATTCCAGATATGTGTCGCTCGGAGGCAGTCAATCTAGGTACTCTTTCCGAGTGCCTCTCAATGGTTGTGGAAGCCGCCCTCTTTGCAATGCCTGTGGAACAATTGACAACATCCTCGTCTTCCAGGCTGACGACTTCATACAAGGCTCTACGGATTTTGCCAGAAAGGTACTATTATACTTGATTTTCATTTAATATATAAGTATAATAAAAAATGTTTCTGACGAGGCACTTTTACTACCATAGAACTATAGAGAACTTTAAATAAAGAAATAATAAAAGGAATTTTTCATGATAGTGTTTTTGTGTATATTTTTGTTTTTCATTTTGTATTGTATTGATTTATATGTAGTTTATTGCAAATATTATAATTCAAATATTACATCAGAATTAAAATATTTCTTTTGAAAAACTGCTAAAGTGATTTGTTAAAGTAATTTTACAATATTCGGTTTATTGCTATTGTTATGTACATGTGACCTAATTACCATTAAAAAAGAACAATATGTTATTGAGCTAAAATCTATAATTAATCTTAAAGCTAATTTATGAA
Organism: Cecropterus albociliatus; assembly: GCA_018250195.1. Taxonomy (NCBI): domain Eukaryota; kingdom Metazoa; phylum Arthropoda; class Insecta; order Lepidoptera; family Hesperiidae; genus Cecropterus; species Cecropterus albociliatus. Next base: position 4,985 of record DWND01000477.1, on the reverse strand, counting down.
CAATGGGTTCACAATTGATAATCCACACCCATTGAACATCGTGAGCCTATTGCTAATTAATGTGAGAAAATATCTCGATACACATCAAACATATAGCTGATTTATGGCTAACATGTCGTTGCAGTATGCAAGAAAACCCATATTGATTTAGTGTTGTACATTGCCTACATGGAATGTAGGTGAAGTTAATACCGAAATGCAAGAATTAATTCACGTTAACTACGTAAAACATTAAAACAAGAAAGCCGACTTAAGACGATAATTTTGTTCGTAATCTACTAATATCATAAGACGAGGAAGGCTTTAGGTGATATAACATCACGCTGTGACAAACAGGACGATATTTTTATTTTTGAGAGCCTTCCTTACGCGGGTGAAACTGCGTAGCACATATTTAATTTAACGCTTTTATATATATTTAGATTGGTCTATCTATTACTAGCTTTCATTTGATACCCATATTGTCGTTATAGTAAAAAAAATCGTCTCCCCCCTCCCCCCTCCGTTTTCGTATATATCCAGGCGCTATTATTAAAAATTATGTAGCCTATGTCACTCTGCAAACTGAGACGGTTCTAATGATATGTCATACGTCACAATCCGTCAAGCCGTTAGCGCTGTAGCCCGTGCCAAAGACATGGACATACATACATACATACATACAAACACCCATACATACAATCGAAAAACATTACCCTCCTACAGACGCAGTCGGGTAAAAATGGGTGTGGTGTTGGAACCTCCCCGGTTGAACAATACGATGGTTGATACGAATTCCAAGGAATGACTATGGTTTGTCCGGGGAGGTACCAATGCATCACTTATTTCTAACGAAAAGTAGTTTTTTGCGTGTTGGAGGAAGAGTCTTGTTGCCGTCTCACTTATATATTAGGCGCCGTCATTGTCCTCTGGAGAAGTAGCACATCTGCAATTGACGTCATAGAACCTCAGTTCTATGTGCAGTTGTTTAAAGTTATTCATGGGCGGCAATCACCATCAGGTGGACTGCAAGCTCACTTGCTGTTCCAATATGCAGGCAAAATATCCACATCATGACCTATCTTCTATCATGACATATCTTCTACCTATTGTATTTATTTCTATTGTATTGTGTTTTCGTAGAATTCCAGAATAAAGCTATAAGAATTTTATTGTTTGTTTAATGCAAATGCGTTCAGATCACACCATGGCCTACGGGCCTGGGGTTGGACAACCTTGCATTATACCATAAACTTTAATTTTCAGGTATCATGCGCAAGGACATCTCTGGAAGTGTCCGCTACTGGCGTCATAAAGAAACAAGAGTCACACACCTTGAAGCTTAAGCCCTTCATGGTGGATATGCTGGACGTGGTCGCTGTCCAGGGCCCTGCAGGCGGCATCGAGTGCTGGATGGATATCCAAATAGGAACTTTCCCTAACGTAAGTTGGATTTAACAACCTTTGAAAAGGCATTTTAGGAGATCGAAATATCATTTAACAGATAGTTCTGAATTTAGTCTTTTGTCTAATTTTTTTTGTGTGCTTGATATAACGTTTCTTGCCACAAAAGTAAAAAAATACAAGTATAAGTAAATACGTTTTACAAAATTGTTGACTTGGTTAAAGGACTCGGTTTTGCTGAGTCGAAATCAATTTTTTGGGGCACTTTTAGCACGAGTACATCTTGTTTCCTCAAAACAATCATTGTTTATGTTTCCATCCATCGTTTCGAAGTACCAACGTATGGTCAAAAGTACAAAAATGTTAACAACGAATACAAAAACGTGGAGTGTGCATTGCAATGTATGTCCAAAAACGGAAACGATTTTTTGTAGGAAACAAGAGAAACTCGTACTAATAAAATGCAATGCTATTTTCCAGTCGTTGCCATTATTTCTGTGTTATCGGGAAATGAGAATCGCACTGAGACTGCTTGGTAATAAATCCGACTATAAACGTGTAGTATACAAACATGTGTGTGAGTGCAGGTATGTGCGTGTGTAACCATAATTAATTCCCTTAGCATCTTCTAGCTTGAATTTTGTATTAATCTAAACCCACAGAAAATTTATATTTTATGTATTGTGCTCAATTCTATTGTATTGTGTTTTAAATGAATTCCAGAACAAACCTTTTTTTTTATTTAATGCAAAATTCCTTTTTCTTCAGACTTCACCAATAACACAGTCGATCAAGATCGGGGAGTACTTGACCATCTTGGTATACCTCAAGGATGTCAGAAAAGAATTCGACCTGAAGATCCACGACTGCTGGGCGTATGACAACGAAGATTACGACAGTCCGAACACGAACAAAATACAACTAACCGACCAAGGAGGTTGTCCTAAGTATGTTGCCGAACATTAAGATATGACTCCGATTCTGCCGACTGCGACCCCCTGCAACCAAGTTACGCGAACCGCTGTTTACTATGAAATTATATTACGCGCAACCCAGTCGTTGTCGACTGTCGAGTCACAGTCGCAAAGTCGCGACCACCAACGTGAAAAAATCAAGTCGAGAAAATTTGCTTGATGCTTGACCTTTCACGTTGATAATAAGCACTATCTCAAATGCTTCGTGTTTTGTAACGTATAATATGGAGAGACGCGAATATTTTCACGAAATTCGTCAATATATAAAACTCTGATTTAGAAAAAAAATTAAGTATCTTTTTAACTATGGGGGGCAGAATAGCAATGATGTAAAGATATCATTTATTTTCAATATTTTACAGAAAAAGAAAACTGATAGACTTATGGCAGAAATCAACAAACACTGGCAAGAGTGGAGCGACTTTGATCGCCTACAGCAAAGTCACCGCATTCCGTTTCCCAGAGACCGACCAAGTGTATCTTACGTGTAATGTTGAGGTAATATATTTGCATATATATACCTAAATTAATAGTGTTAACACGCGTATGAATCGAAAAGCTTGCAACCGGTAGAGTTTTGCCAAATTCTTTGTGGCAAGACCATAGTGCGTGTTTACAAAACGTAGGGGGAAAACACATTTTTAAAGCGTGTTTCCCCCTAACTTCACTGTCTCTTTACATAAAGGTTAGAAATTTGGTATGTTAATTTACATTAGTATTTAATTGATCTTTTAATAAATTAGGAAGTTATGGCTGGAGTTTTCAACATTTCGATAACTGGTCATATTTTTTACGAAACTGAAGTAAAAAATTAGACAATCACTCCAAGGCATTGCTCAACTATATTTACTTATGTTCATGCCATTCAAAGTTCAACCAATAGGCATTTACCACTCACCGGCGGGTTCGCGGATGGTTGCGAAAGCGTTCCCGTGTTCCCGCCGTACGGTGCAAGGAGAAAACACAGTGGGGGTTTAGCCGATAAGAGTCCAGCATAACTCAGCTGCTACCCCGGGCGGTTGGGTAATATGAGGATTATCCACTTAAAAAAATGCTTTAATTAATAAAGAAAGAAGTAGGTACCTACTGCTTTTGATTTAACCCTTGCCTGCCTCAGTGGTCAAAATAAATCCCACTTGGCGATAAAATAAAATTTTATAATGTTTTTAGGTTAAAAGTTATTTAACAACGTACAGATATATATGTAAAATGGCACTGTCCTCCTTTATCGAAATGGGAACTAAATCATATCAATGTCGTAGGACACTTTTCTCGGCATAGAATTAAGATAAGTAACATTTATACCTATACCTTTATACCTTTTTTCTTTATTATTCCTGTGTGGTCGGAGGAGTCTGGTCATTTTTTTTAATCATTAGCCTATGTCACTCTCCCAACTGAGTCGATTGTAATGATATGTTATACGTCAAGCCGTTTAGACTTAAGCGCGTGCCAAAGAAACATACACATAATCAAACATAAATACATACATACATACGCTCCAAATTCACTGGATGATTCAGAATGGATTCGGATTCAGAACTTCTCTCTTTCATTCCACTTGTCCCCAATATATTTACCAAAAACAGTATTTATCTGTTCTTCCAATCTCCCTCACTCATGTTCAATTTATTCTTTTGGCTTATTTTCATCAAAAGACGTCAGTTTTACCAATAACAAAAGGTATAGCTCCTGTCAGGTATTGCGACAGTCACAATATTCTCTGAAAAATTTTCTACAAGTATTTCTCTATCAATAAAATTTCTCGCAAGAAATCGAAGCTGAGCTATTTGCAGTAGTAAACCCGAGTCTACGTTATATTGACTCGTATTTCACCGTACCGTAACCGTTTAGTTTCTTTTCCATTTCCGCAATGAAATCCAGGTAACGAGATTGGTAAAAGAAGTACAAAAATGTAGCAAATGATCGAAACTTTATGGCAAAGCAAGTTTATGGCCACTCGTGTGTTTGATGAAGCGGGTATAGCTCAAGTTTAAGTTCACATCGGTTGCTGTCAGGAATTGGATGGGAGACCGTGGCTAAATTTCGTGTGCGCTTCGTACTTCTCATATATAAAATATTAAAAAAAACATTTTGTGGTCCATAACTTTATAAGGTTCTTTCTACCTGGTATGGTATCTGCCATCCGATATATCGCACTTCCTTTAGAAGTGTTAATCCTTTAAACAGACATCTACTTCATCCGATCCATAACAGTATTTGGGTGCTTTTTCACCAATAAATAGTATTGCTTCATTTTCCCTGGTGGATGAGCTATCTTTTTATATAAATGGATGTGAGCTAAAGATTTGATCTACGGATGCGAGTTTAAGATTAAAACTGGTGTATCTATGACATATTCAAAACATTAGTTTTATTTACGAGTGGTCCGCCTAATATTAAATATTTCCTGCGGCCCTCATCCAAATGCCTCAAATATCCATATATTTGTATGCAACTTTGAATACTGACGACCCGCGTGTCCGAGCGGTTACCATAACGATCTGACGCGCAGTGGGTCCCAGGTTCGATTCCCGGCCAAACAGAAATATGAATGATGAGTTTAGGTTTCTGTTCTGGGTCTGGGTGTTTGTGTATTCGTCTTTGTGTGTCCATGGCACCCACGAC
>DWND01000476.1:0-10254 GCA_018250195.1 Cecropterus albociliatus | reverse complement strand
ATCTAGTTGATAGTGTTAATACTTATTGATATCAAACTTAAATTGTACCATATTATGTACCTATTATAGTAAATGATGCCAAGACGCATACTGTGTGTTTACTAATATTTCGAATAAAACATTTGTTGTAACAGTCATTTTCATTTTAATGAACATCTGTCCACACCTAAAGCTTAATTTGTTGCCGTGCCAGCAATATCATATTTCCCTATACCATGTTTTGTGCCTGGCCTGTGCCTGCATAGTAGTGCTAGGGTAGTTATAAATACATATATAGAAGATGATATCATATGCCACTTTAATGTCTGTTGATATATAGCAGATACTATCGTACAATAAAGTAAACAACTTTATTGTACTAACACATAAATAAAATATGATTAAATTTACATTATTTTTAGAATTTGTACATGGATAATAGAGTGAAGAAATGAAACCCGATAGCCATTTACAATATTTTTTTATTCAATATAATAATCTTAATAAATCCAAAATATTTACATAATACAAAAACATACTATATGACCTTGATCAGCGTCCTCTCGCTTGGATTGTCGATTACGAGAACAAACTAAACTCCTTTGGAACCTCAACTACATTACTTCTACGGGAAGATTAAAATCCGTTGCCGATTCCTCTTATAAATCTTATTAGTTTGCTATACGTCTACCGCGTTCCCACAAACTGGCTAGCTAATGGGTAATTATTTTCTGTAAATATCCAGATCCTATGTGACGATTACCTTCGTAATGGATTTTATACTGGTCTGTGAACTTACTACATTTGATTAGGCGTTACTTATTTTGCCAGAACATTAAGTCTATTTCATTTACTGTCTATTATGCATAAAAAATACGGAACATAAAAACGCACTCAAGTTCTTACTAGTTTCAAGTTTACATACTGCACGGCTATTTCACATCACTTTCTATAAGAGGAACCGGCTACATCCTAATTATTGCACCTTTACGCGGTAAAATGCGTTAAATTAAGTGTTAAATTGTTTTTTCAGATTTCATTTGATTTTTGGATACAGATAACATTTTAAATAAATCCAAAAACGAAGCTTACAAAGTGCTTCCCAGCTTACCAAGAGTTTCGATGTTAGAAAATAATGATAGGTGTATAGTAGAAAGGCTAGAGAAAATATACGGGAAAATTACTATAATTGGTTCTAATTACGGCAAATTCAAGTGCAAAACCCGATTTTTCTTAGGGAATGCCAGGAGTCAGCACCAGGTCATTTATTGCTGATTTGTAGATTGGAAAAAATACCAAATAATTCAAAATTATACTATTTATATTTAAATCAATCATCAAACTTTGCTTTTCTACCGGACATCTATCGATATAGTGGTTTTGATCGAGTGCTGCAGCCGCGCGGTGAGCAACAAGCAATTAATATTAACCTCATGATACAATACCAAAACAGCCACACAAAGAATTCAGAAATAAATTGACACTACGTATATCGTTTTAAAACATTTTTCTCAAAAATTGCAGTTACATATTGACAAACTATTGGATTTAACTTTCAAACATAGTGTTACGAAATATTCGTCAAACATCGATAACTATTAATCGGTCTATTCAACGAAAAATATATTGACGTGCACAGACCAGAGGAAGTGATCTCCATATTGCACAGTTAACATCCACTTTGTAACAAGTATACTAAAACCCAGAAGCGATTGGACACACCCGCGTAGATGTTTCAAGCCATCGTTCTGATAGATACTTTAACTAAACACTAACAGTTTCATGACACTAGTGAGGATTACAAAATGAATGAACGATGTACACTTGCCAATATTCCTCTAAATTTCTGTGACCGCTGACGAAACGTGTATTGTTATTAAAATTAAAGCAATAAATGTTATTTATTAGGCACGTCGTACACGAATTTAGGATCTTTATGACTATGATTTATATGCGTAAGTGTTCCACCTTAAAACATGTTCAAAGGTAGAAGTCTTCAAGCCGTGTACGTACAAAATGTCTAAGAGACCGGTCACATTTGAAATCTTTACAGCCATTACAAAATAAATTTTAATCGACTAACTTAGTGCGGGCCACGGGAACCTTCCTGGGTGTCTATACGATAATATAACTTCAACATATTAATCAAAAGCAAATACTAAAAAAAAATAAAAAAAAAAAGTTTAAACCGTATTGAATCAATGTTAATGTTACATTTCATTACCTTAGTAATGAAATGAATAAAATGGCAAAAATCACAAGCATTGTTACAATAGATTGTTATCACACGATAAACTTATCATTATATGCACTATGTGTGCAATAAAATCTTTTACAAATCAATAAATTCAGAGATGGGAATGTTCATTTAAAACGACAGATGAAGAGATCAAGTACAGCCGGTGGCCCGCACTGCCTGATGAGAGACGGTTGCAAATTTCGTCCGTTAGAGGAGCCACCACTAAGGTCAATATGTTCGATAGATATTTTCCTAAGCTAATAGGATGAGAATCCTGCTCAGGCTTGTGTTCAATTCTGTTAGAACTTAAAACGCTACATATATGTCCGATTTACCATGCCTGTTAAACTACAATGCAAACAAAAACAGGCGTGACGATGTTTCTACCGCAGTAAACACGTAACAAGTTCTACCACAGCTTTTACCTTACAAAGAAAGGCTAAGCAATAATTTATAACGGAGATGGCAAATGTGGATAAATTGACACAGAGTGAGGGCGCCACCCACATTGAACTCTAACCGCCTCCCAACCACCAATTTATAACACGAACCAAGCGAATCGTCCTGTCTGGAATGCGATGAAGGCAAAACTTAGCAAACGGATAGCCCATCCATTACGCTACATTTGCCAAGCTATGGACCCCACCGTGTTACTTGCCCTAAATCATAATATATATTAACACAGGATATACATAAAATATTTATAGTATAACAATATGTCCGATGAACGGAAGTGGGAACTGAACGAAAGAACATCCACCTTGCAACGGATCTGATTTAAGGCACCACACGCACTGATTCGTGTACATTTATATAGCCTTTTGAGTGCGTAAGGATACCGGATTACAAACCGTACAAGTTGCAATGTTACTAGATACAAAAGCACAAAATCTAAGGCTCGATTTAAGTAGTTACAATTGTAATGTTCATTTCCAAGCTTTTACATTACAATCCAATGTTCTATGTTTTGAACCCACCTGTTTAAAAATAACTTCACAGTGTCCATGGATTCGCTGTTACTGGCGGTGTTTTTTACAAATAACTATACTCGTTCGATCTCAATACCCACTGTATAAAACGAGTAAAACTTTTTCCGGGCAGCGTTCCACTTGATGAAAACAAGCAAGAAGTCATCTAAATTTTCCATGATTACAAGGATCTAGTCTAATCTAGTGGAACGGTACTTTGTATTAGGTTTTGCAGTCAAGTGGAACACGGCCGTGTATTGCCAACATTACAATCTGCGAGGCCATTGAACGTGTGCCTTATGTTGTCTATGACCATAATTTGACCTTAAAATATAATTGATTTACCACATGCGCTATGTGAAAAAGTGTACAAATAATGGGGACATATAAAACGCTCACTTTAAGTAGCTGCGTGAATAATAACGGCCTAGTGTGATAATTATAAGCTTACAATCAAAAATAAAATGATGTTACAGATAGATATATAAATATGAACAATTTCCGTATACACAAACGTTTATTGTATGTTCTAAGATGACGATTACAGTTCATTTATCTGTCTGAGATAAAGGAATTCGTCAATAGCGTCGACAAATTAACAGATGACGTATAACGGATTGTTTAAACTAACTAAGGAATTAAATAAAAATAAGCAAAAATTGATATTAATTAAATTACATTAATTGAATTATACGACATTGCCAGTAAAATATAACTGTGTTGCGGCTATAGTTTATACCTAACTATACAACTTCATTGAATGAACGTTAACTTAAGTTAATGAATGGAGAATGGGAACGAGTGTAAATGCACCTTCACCGTAATTTTGACAGTACCAAAGCTTACCGACAGTACTGTGTGATCGATCGAATGCGCTTTATTTGAGAAACTGCAACACAAATCTAGTTAACATTATCCTAATTTTTTATTCTTGGATCTTAACTAAATTCAAAACTGCGTTTTGAACGCGGCGTTACTAACGCTCCGTTTTTATTAAGCTTTTTTATTCGTTTATATTTATATAAATCGCTATTATTATATTTTCTCAAATAAAGCCCATCGCCTAATATAAATATTATTGCGTACACATACGGCTAGAATAGAAATAAAAAAGAAATCTCGTTAAGTAACCCTTAAACTACGCGGAAACGATGCAGCCGACCGCCTATCGTGTTACAAATGAAATTAAATATAACCATATGTATATATAATATTTCTTTTTCATTACTCGTTACAGTTACAAATAAGTTTCAAGTAATTCTAGTTATCGTTTACAATTAAACTGTATCGCTGCGCGCGGCGGCCGGCGGGCGAGCCCCGACACGCACAATCCTATTTATATACATATAAAACAAGTTTTACAATATTTTAGTAGTATAATTTTTAATTTAGCTAAAGCAATTAATTCATTTTTAAACACATTTCATGATAACAGCGATAATAATAATAATAATTAAAGTTTACTTTTAACAAATCAATAGATATAAAATACATATTTTTTGATGTAAAAAATATGTAGCAAAAATTGTGTTACATTAGTCCAATGTATGCCGTGATCGCCGGACGCGGCGTCAGCGGCCCGCGACCGCTCCGCCGCCGCCCCGCGACCGCCCCGCCGCCGCCCCGCCGCCGCCGTGCGCGGCCGTGCGCTCCACACATCTGCAACACATACCGCCGCACGCAACATTCTTATTGTCCAAACTACTTAACATCAATACGTCTATCTAAGTAATTGAATGTTTATTGGACGTAGAATCAGAAAAAAATAATAGATAATATAGATGCAGAGTATAGTGCATTGTTAAAAAAAAAAGAATAAATCAGGGAAGAAACAGGAATGATGATACATAACAACAACATACTCGCCATGTACAAATGAATGGACGTGACAAGGGAAAGTGACAATCCCACATACATGATATGCGAGATACCTAAGCTAGGGATGTGAACTATGCTAGGGGAAATCCATCAAGAGGATTGTTGGATTTTCTATGCGTAGCTTAATTATGTATGATCACTGCCACCGATGTACAGTTAGTACAGAGGTTATAACTAGAGAGCTACGATGGTCGCATCATATAAAAGTGGCAATCACTCTCTTCCACCGAAACGTAAAAACTGATTCACGCTAGAAATAGGTTTGATCTTCCCGGTTGAAAGTGTAGTACAAGTTGTTGACATAATGTTTCGTTTGTTATTTATGCGTGAAGAACAGGCTGAAACACAATGTTTCATTTGCTATTGATGTGTTTAGGACAGGCGGTGGGCCACAATGTTTCATTTGCTATTGATGCGTTTAAGACAGGCGGTGGGCCACAATGTTTCATTTGCTATTGATGCGTTTAGGACAGGCGGTGGGCCACAATGTTTCATTTGCTATTGATGCGTTTAGGACAGGCGGTGGGACACAATGTTTCATTTACTATTGATGCGTTTAGGACAGGCGGTGGGACACAATGTTTCATTTGTTATTGATGCGTTTAGGACAGGCGGTGGGCCACAATGTTTCATTTGCTATTGATGCGTTTAGGATAGGCGGAGCGACACAATGCTTTGTTTGTTATTGATGTGTGTAGGGCAGGACAGGCTGAAGGATACATATTATGTTTCTTTCGTTTGTTATTTATGTGTGTATGGTCGCACAAAGATCCGTTAGTTATTCAAGTGTTGTGTGTGTGTGTGCGCGCGCGCGCGCGCGTGTGTGTGTGTGTGTGTGTGTGCGTGCGCGTGTGTGTGTGTGTGTGCGCATGTGTGTGTGCGCGTGTGTGTGTGTGTGTGCGTGTGTGTGTGTGTCAGGGTGCGTGCGTGTCAGCGCGTGCGGTACCTCGCATCACTTGCAGCAGGAGGAGGCGCGCGGCGTGTCGCCGTCGGCCAGCCGCCGCGCGCCCGCCGCGCCGCCGCCGCCGCCGCCCTCGCTCTTTGGTAACTTGTTCGCTGGGGGGACGGGACACGGGGATACGTTAACGATCTTATAGTCATACGTATGCTTAAAACTTAACAATATTTAACTTAAAGAAAGCAAAGCAAACACTATACTAACGCAAATTGCAGTGATTTTCTGGTTTGGTTGTCAGAATCAAGAATTTTGATGTCTGCTCTGGTTCTGGGTGTTTGTTTATTCATATTCATGTGTAGCACCCACAGCACAAAACAATATACTGATGGAGGGCTATGAATGTAGAAAACATTATTATTCAGGCTTTTTAAACTGAATACTGGCAACTCAGAAAACTAAGAAAGAAACCAGATTACCGAGTTTACACGACAAGCCAAGCTTATGTAGAATGTATGTTTATACTGCGCTCAGTTATTCGTAAATGTTTGTAACTTCCATAGTATACATAAAATTAACTCTAAACTAATATAACTAAAAATACTTTTTTAACATCTATATCCTTGTAAATGCCATTATGTTTGCTAAATAATTATGATTGTTATGAATAAATATGTGACACGTGAAAACGTTCTCCATCCTTTCTTAAAATGTAAACGATAATTTAACAAAAATCTCTAATCGGTAACATGACCTGTTTTTAGTATCCGTGGTCATATACCCGCGAGGCCAAATTATTTGGCTACTGAGATTATTACGAGAGAACATTGGCGAAAGTGGCTTGTCAAACAAAACCAAACCCACTGACCGATAGCGAGGAATATGTCGTTCACGTTCATGGCGGTCTTCGCGCTGGTCTCCATGAAGAGCAGGCCGTTCTCGTCCGCGTACGCCTGCGCCTCCTCGAACTCGACCATGCGCTTGGCGGCCAGGTCGCTCTTGTTGCCCGCGAGCGCGATCACGATCGACGGCGACGCCTGCCGTTGGAGCTCCTTCACCCAATTCTTGGCGCGACCGAATGTGTCCTGGAAAAATAGTTGAATGGTTTCTTAGCACAAATATATTGCTCGTGTAATAAATGTATAATAAAATATTCATTGATAAGTTTTTCACAAGTTCCTTAAACTATTTGATACATGCCTATGGAGGCACTAACGCCACGCCTTGTTTTGACTTATTACAGCTGTCTTAAACACTTCTAAAAAACCCAGAAAAAAAGACTACCAAACGACTACTAGTAAGTAAGTATTATACTTAGGGGATGACGGGGCATTTGTTGCTGATCTCAAACCGAACATCAATTTTATCTAGAGTCTCGCAGAACTTAATAGGAAAATGTGTAAAGAAATGTTTACAGTACAAATTCTATTTTTCTTGCAAAGTTGAATTTTATATGAAAGCAAAAAAGATACAAACGACAACAAACAAACAAAAAAGTAATAATTCATACGTATCAACATATCTTAATAGGACAAATACCTTTATATGTGCGTTTAAACTACAATGAACCGGCGAAACTACATATCGACGATAACCTTATCTTTGTCGGTCTGTCTGCGCGTTCACGCAGAGAAAATTACGCTGTACATACTCATATGTTTACGCTTTACAACACTCGGCCTCTGAGATGCAAACGTGACTAATTAGATAAAACGCTTTAAATCTGATAAGTTAATGCGGATTTACTTGCAAACAGTATTGTCAATTATAAGTTAATATTTGTAGCTCGATAATTTTAATATGTGCACGTGGAAAAACATTTCGTAGCTTGATTGTGGCCGCTTCAACGCTTGCGTTGCTGTTTTGATCATAATCGTGTGGGGGTAGAAAGGAGGATTTCATTTTATAGACGACAAATTCCAACATCAATTCATTCTAGACCGAAAAGGTCTGAAATAAATAGAGTCGTTAACGTAGGATAAAAAAATCAACACAGACTAACCGAACTTTTTCTGCTAACGAACGCTGCTTTTGGATTCTCCCTAAACATTTCTGTAGCCCGTGGCATACATAGTCAATAGAATATTTAAAGTAATAACGACATTCAGAGGATATAATGAAAGGAACACAACATGACGTATGCTGTAAAAGTAGATTACCGGAAAGGGAGGCTAAGATTGCTCATATTGCTTAAATTATACCAATGAAGCACAATAATCGCCCGGATAGCGGTCAGTCGGTCAATAGCTTCACATTTATAGTTTACTTGATTCTTCACGCGGGTTCGCCCGCTTGGCTCACGTTTACAACGATAAATAGCGTCCTATATGTCAATTTCATATTCGTCGTTAACCCATTATTGTTCCCTTACTGAGCACGGATCTTCTCTCAGAGTGAGAGTTTAAGGCCATAGTCCACCGCGCTGGCCAAGTGCAAATTGGTAGACTTCACGCACCTTTGAGAACTCTTTTTTTTATGAGAACTCTCAGATGTGCTGGTTTCCTCACGATGTTTTCCTTCGCCGTAAAGCAGTGATAATAAAATTCCAATGGGCATAATTTCATATTACTGTACGTCATACCTGTATATTTTCGAAGAACAAAAACCTGTGAAAAGCGGATTTTATGTAAAAATCCCTTGCAAATCCAACATTTATTAGTTCTAAATAAAATTATTTTATAATTTGAACTTTTCAACGTTTTCTCTAAAGATGTGGTAAGGGAGACATACATATCCAGGCGTTCCAACTTAGTCTTCAGGAGGTAGCAAAGCATCTATCAACCTCACAGGTGGTGGCCCTAATCCTATAAGTGAGCCGGCAACCAAACCCTTCCACCGAAACGCAAGAACTGCTCCACACTAGAAATAATTGTGGCGGTGGTACTTCCCCGGGCGAACTACATTGATTCTACCACCTGCTAAATGGTTGCTTTTTCTATAGTAAAAAATATACTACGTTTATTCGATAATGATAACTATGCCTAGCTGAAACGCTCGTATTTCGCTACGGAACATAAATAGTTTCCATCTTTAAATAGTGCAAAATATCGTAATCAAAAGTAACCTATAAGTTAATCAAGTAAACAAAGTACATCCAAGCAAAATTTCATGTAAATTGGGCCAGTGGCTCTTGCGTCGTTGAATAACAAACAGACACAAACTATCTCATTTTTATATATTAATTATTATAAATAAGCATTCTACATGAAAATTATAGTAATATTAAAAGTTATGACTCGTCGTATACACGAGGCCTAGGTCGAAATGCAGGGTGGGTAATCTGCGCCGCCCTTGAACCCGCGAAGACTTATGCGTGTAATACAATCATATTTGTAGGAGCGCCGACGGTGAGCGGGATACCAAAATAATATTAGTATAGATTAAGAACAAACTTTGCCGCAAAGCATATTATAAAATTTTCGTAGAAGACAAAACAGCTTGGGACCGAGCAATGTTCAAATGTCAAAGTGTAGCCTATTTTTCCAACAAGCATCTAGTTTAGACAAATGAAAGGCAAGATCCTAATTTATATTGCCCATGTAATAAACAATATGATATAAAATAATACAAAGAACTAACAAATCGTTAAAAAAAATCATTAAAACAAAAAACCCGAATGCCTAAAACGAAATTATTATTCATAATGATATATCTTTAATTTAACGCTTATGAGTTTTTGTCTAAATATTCAAGTAAACGTATATTTAGATTGGTCTATTTACTAGCTTTCATTTAATACCCATATTGTCGTATAAAAAAATGATACCCCCCCCCTTTTTTTCCTCTATTTTAGGCGCCATTTTTTAAATTATATAGCCTATGACACTACGCAAACTAAGACGATTCCAATGATATATAATACGTCACAATCCGTCAAGCCGTTTGGGCTGTAGCGGCTGCCAAAGAAATGGACATACATACAAACATACATACATACATACGCTCGAAAAACATTACCCTCCTTCTGGCGCAGTCGAGTAAAAATAATAGAATTATTTATAAATTTAATAAACTAAGTCGTGCTATCGTGTTTGGGAGCAATAACGGACGGAAACGCTTATATTTTCATTTATTGGAAGTTATGAATAATGTGACACAACTTCGATATAATCTAGTAGGAAAAGATACCACTTAGATTGGTTATATCATTTAAAAACTAAATATATATTGTGCGCTAATTTATGTATGTAGTGATATGTATAAAATGTTTATTGTAATTGATTTTTTTTTTATCTGATTGAAGTAGCAAACGAGCATGCAGTCCACCTGATGGTAAGTGGTCACTGCCGCCCATG
>DWND01000475.1:0-10255 GCA_018250195.1 Cecropterus albociliatus | reverse complement strand
CATATTACTTAAATCTTATGCTCTTATTTGTGAGGATGTATGTGTTTGTTAATCATTCACGCAAAAATTACTTATTGGATTTAGTTGAAATTTGGCACACATATCAATAATGATGTAAATACATAGGATCATTACCATAGGAAACGGGCGGACCCGCGGTCATAACTTAGTATTATATAAAGAGCAATTGTACTTAATCTTCTTGATACTCGTATATAACTGTCTACGCCTGGGATCCACGCAACGCGCAAACACTCAAGCAAAAAAAAAGGGTATTGTCTCTGTTTTAAAACATGGCTGCTAATAACCTCTTTTCTGTAAAACACGTACACGTTTGTCAAGCAAGTTTCTACTTTCATTGCGAAGCTTCCTTCTCCTAACATAACCAAAAAGTAAAATTCATTAATATTTTTTATCAGTAATTCAGATAATGTGAGAAAAATTCCCGTGAAAACCTACACGAGGAGTCGTTTCTATGTATAGGAATATATTTAGAAATAGGATGGCAAAAAAGGCTGTCTTCTTAGGCTATATTGTATTGAGTTAACCATAATAAAACGATGGAACGGGGTGACAAAGTGGTAGAACGAGCGTGGTTCCATCAGGGCGGTATCACCGCCGCACTGAATTCTAGCGGGAAGTAGCTCTTTCGTTTAGGTGGAAGTGCGAAGTTGCCGCTTCACTTTCATACGAGGCCACCATCTTAGTGCTTGTCAAACAACTTTGATGAATAATTGAACAATACGGTGTATTTGTAAGATATCTGCTACAAATGCCAACTTTTTTCAAAAGAAAAGGTGGCAACCCTAATCGTATGTCACAATGTGTGTTAAGCAAGCCATTTAATTGTTTTTTAGTAATACTAATTAATCGTACCTTATTAGGTTAATCGTTATCTTTTTGACTTAATTACGTTTGTTAAGCATTCAGTTACGGGTAATTTTGAACGTTTTAAAAATAAATGGCATAATTTACCAATTACTCATATCTCTACATTTTTAGGGTTCCGTACCCAAAGGGTAAAACGGGACCCTATTACTAAGACTCCGCTCTCCGTCCGTCTGTCTGTCTGTCTCCATGCTGTATCTCATAAACCGTGATAGCCAGAAAGCTGAAATTTTCACAAATGATGTATTTCCGTTGCCGCTATAATAACAAATACTAAAAATTGAAAAAAAAAAATATATATTAAGGTGGGAACATACAATAAACGTGTTTTTTGCTCAATATTGTAGATAATGGGCGGAACCCTTCGTGCGCGAGTCCGACTCGCATTTGACCGATTTTTAAGCATGCTTTTTTATTACATAAAAAAAAAAACAAATATCTAACTATAATAAATAAGCATCGTCCGTGTTTATGTAAAATATACGCAACAAACGTCAATTAGAAGTGAAAGCTGAGCCAATTTTATCGTTGTTTGAGTTATAGCCATTTTGACGAATAGCAGGAAACTCGATCCAATAGGATTGATTGTGTAAATACGGATTTTAATTGGTTTTCATACGAAAATCTAGTACAAAACACTTCATGGTTCGATTTTAAAGGCCGATTCTATTTCTGATTCTATTTTTGCACGGTGAGAGTTTAACCTAATGCGATTTTTGCATTTATTAAATAACGTCAATATAAAAAAAGAGAAAAAAATGTTAATCCACTATTGGCGGAGTAATCGGTGTCCCATAAAATAATACCTAAATATTCATATAAAACAATACCTAAAAAAACCGGCCAAGTGCGAGTCGGACTTGTACCAGAAGGGTTTCGTACCATTTTCTATAAGAAACGGCAAAAATGTTTGTTGTATAGGAACCCCCTTCAATAATTATTTTATGTTGTTTTTACTGTTATTTTATTTGTGGTTATAGCGGCAACGGAAATACATGACCTGAAAATTTTTCAACTGTCTAGTTATCACGGTTCAGTAGGTACAGCCCGGTAACAGACAAACGGACAGTTTTTTTTTTTTATAAATATGAAGTAGCAAACGAGCAAGCAGCCCACCTGGTGGTAAGTGGTTACTGCTGCCCATAGACATATGCAAGCAACTTCATATAGAACAGGGGTTCTACTTGAAGTCGAGCAGATGCATTGCTACTCTCGAGGACTAAGATGGTTGCCTCATATAAAAGTGAGCCGGCAACCACAACCGTCCACCGAAACGCAAGAACTGCTTCACGCTAGAAATAGGTGTGGCGGTGGCACTTCCCCGGTCGAACTACATTGGTTCTACCACCTGGAACGTATCATTTTTACATTATGGGAATAGCAATGGAGATATCCATCTGGGGGTAGATAGCACCACCTTTCTTGAAGAATCCCACGTTATAACACTCCGTGAAATACCTCAGGAAGAAGCTCATTCCACATCTTGCGCGTTCGTGGCAGGACGGAGCATGCAAACCGAACCGTGGAGGACCGCGACGAGTCCAGTTAATTGGGATAAAAACTCAACCTACGGCGAGTGGTGCGATGGAAGAATGGTGGTGTGAGTACGGGGTCAAAAAGTTCCTTGATATTACCTTAACATTACTATTTTCGGTGCTTTCACAAATATCGCGTATCGCTTTGCAAAGCCCTGCTACTTCTTCCATCATATCTTTTCTGGTCTTTTTATTTTCGTACTTCGCGAGTGAGTTAGTATCTGAAAAAGTTTTTATATTTTATTTAATAAGATATTTAAAAATAGAAACCGGCTTCAATGTCTCCAATAAAGCAAAAAATAATTTAAATATATGTTGGTTTCTTACACAGTATATAGTAAGTACATAGTTCTGAAGTCAGCGCTCATATACATACATAGTCATACGATAGATTAGATTCTATATTCATCGTTGTAATCTAACTAAAATATGTTGAATGCCGATTTCGGGACTGTTTACTATGTACAGTGTACGTAAGAAACCAACATATCTTTAAATTATTTTTTGCTTTTTGTACCGTCATTTTATGTTACAGAATAGCGGGGTTTGAATGCATTCGTCAAGCAGCATCATGGACAGTGGCGGCGTAAGGCGGTGACCCACACCGCCTACGGCCTCGCGGTGCAAAGGGCCTCGCACCGAAAGTCGAAAATAAATTTTAAATAAAATGAAAAATCGAAATGTATAAAAAGTTTCTTTTTACCACATAGTTCTAGTTAGGTATGTATAAATAATAATAATAATAATAAGCTTTATTTGATTCCATACAAAGTTACATTACAATGAAATGTTTAGTAGTAGTTTAATAATTCAATATTTTAATTTAGTTATTATAATTGTTTACAATTAATTATAAATATTTTTGATGTTTAAATTACTTAATATTTTGCATGCATTATTATTGATATAAAAATAATATATTGATATAAAAGATTATTGATATAAAATTAAGTATAAAAAAATATATATATATTATTTATTTTTTTGTATGGACCCCTTACGGGTAAAAGCCTCCTCCAAGGATTTCCATTTGTCTTTGTCCAAAGCTGTGTTTAACCAATTTTGGCCAGCTGTTGCCACTATTTCATCTGTCCATCTAGCACACGGCCTACCTCTCGGCCTTTTACCTCTTGGTCCGTGCCATTTTACAGATCTTATGGTCCATCTGTCGTCGTTATATCTAGCCACGTGACCCGCCCACTTCCATTTGAGTTGTAGAGAAAAAGCTAGAGCATCTGTTATTTTAGTTTTTTGTCTAATATTTGTATTACTGATCTTATCTTTTAGTTTTATGCCTAAGTAGCTTCTCTCCATTTTTCTCTGGGTGGTTTCGATTTTACGTTTGGTTTTGTGATCAAATGTCCACGTTTGGCAGCCGTAAGTGAGGCACGGTAATATCTCTGTATCCATTACTATTTTTTTGATTGATAGCGGAAGATGGGATTTGAAAATTTCTTTACGTGCCCAGTACTTCTTCCAGGTGATCGCTATTCTTCTGTCTATTTCTTCTATATTTCTGTCGTTTCGGAAAGAGACCTGTTTACCTAGATATATGTACCTCTCTACGAACTCGAGGGGGCAATTGTTTATTAGTACAGGTGTCGCATGGTCGTTAGTCATTACTTTTGTCTTGTCTAGATTCATTTCTAAACCTATGCTTGAGCTTGCCTGTTGCAATTCGTTTAACATGATACTCAATTGTTGCGGAGTTTCTGAGAACAGGATGATGTCGTCGGCGAATCTAAGGTTGCTTAAATATTTCCCGTTGATATTGATACCTTTTTTGGCCCATGGCAGACTTTTCATTACATTCTGTAAGACCGCTATGAAGAGTTTGGGTGAGATTGGATCTCCTTGTCTTACGCCTCTGTTTATAAAGATTTTTCTACCAGTTCTATCTAGCTTGACTCTACTTGTGCTGTTGGAATAGATGTTTCTCAGTATGTTTATGTATTTTTCTTTTATATTTAGTGTTTTTAAAGCTTCCCATATACTGGTATGTGATATAGAGTCAAAGGCCTTTTTGAAGTCAACAAAAGCAACATAGAGTGGTCGACGGAACTCTAAATATTTTTCTATAATCTGCTCGACAACTTGTATGTGATCAACTGTGCTGTACCCCATTCTAAATCCTGCTTGCTCGATGGGTTGTTGTATGTCTATGTCTACGGATATTCTTTCTAGCAGACAGGAGGCAAATAATTTATAAAGGGCAGATATTAGGCTTATTGGCCGGTAATTATCTATGTTCGCAGGGTCACCTTTTTTATACATCAAAATGATTTCAGATTCTGTCCACGAATGAGGAACAGTCTCGTCTTTTAGTATTTTGTTCCATAGAAGTGTTATTGGTATCAGAAGTAGAGTCTTGGCAACTTTGATGCATTCGCTTGTTATCCTGTCTGGACCCGGGCTTTTTTCGGATTTGAGTTTCGTAATTTGTTTTAGGATTTCCTGCTCTGTAAAATCTTGAATTGGACTTGGATCATTGCGTTGGTAAGTATTGGATACTTTATGGTTAGGATCTTGTATGCTATATAGATTCTCGTAAAAGTCTGTCGCTGTTTCTATAATCTGTAATCGTGACTCGCATTTGGTAGAGCAAGTAGACAGTAGAGGTTTAAGTGAGGGAATCCATTTTTTTGATCTATTTAGTTCCTTGTATGCTTTTTTCGATGATCTAGACTTCGTAACATGTTCTTGAATTATTTTCGCTTTGTATGTATCATAGCATTGTCTTATTACTCTATTTGTAGTTTTATATAGTTTTTTCAAATCTTCTTTGTCGGTCTTGTTCAATTTCGGTTTATTTTGTAATTTATTTCTTTCTTTCATGTACATTAATGCCTCTTCTGACAAGATTGTGTGACTTTTTTTTCCTTTAATGCCTTTTAAACTTTCAAATATGTATTGCATGATTTGTTGACAGTATTCGTTCACGTTATAATTTCTTTCTGTCTTTATAAGTTCTGGTATATATGTTTTTAAGGTTTGTAGGTACATTTCCTGCTCTTCCATTGTTTTCAGTGATCTTGAAATACTAGAGAAATTGTGTCTACTCTTTTTTGTAGATTTTAAGTTGAGTGTCGCTCTTAGCATTCTATGATCGGATCCAAAAGGGACTGACGATAGAACTTCGTATTTAGTAAATAAATGCGGTTTTGAAGTCATGATAAAGTCTATTTCATTTTTTGTGGTTTTGTCCGGAGATATCCATGTCCACCTTTTCTTACTCTTCGATTTAAACATGGTATTTAAAATTTTAAGATTATATTCATGTGCGTATTGGATAAGTCTTTCCCCACGCATGCTTCTATTCCCATATCCGTATTTACCGGTTACTGAGATCTCATGTTTTTTTGGACAACCAATTTGGGCATTAAAGTCCCCCATAGAAATTATGTAAGTAGTGGAGGTGGAGTCATGAGCCTTGGCGAGATCTTCGTAAAATTTATCAATGTCTTCTTGTGATGAGCTTTCAGTGGGTGCATAGGCCTGGATTATTCCATATAATATTTCTTCTAGTATTATTTCTAAAACACATACTCTCTCTGATATGCCGATAAATGATTTAATATTTGTCTTATATTTTTTCTTGACTAAAAAACCTACACCATGCAGCCCTTTTGTTTGGCCTAAGTAATACCATATATAATCCTCATCTTCAATAATATTTTCTCCTAGGCGGCGAATTTCGCTCAGTCCTAGTATATCATAATGAATGTTTTGTAGCGCTGCCTTAAGTTCTATCAGTCTTGTTGCCGACGAAAGTGATCTAACATTAAAAGTGCAAATATAGAGTTTGTTTTTATTTTCAATTTTCCTTGGAGGGTTTTGGTCGAATTCTCCCGCGGTGACCAACCGTACTGGGAGATTTGAATTAGGTAGAGGGTCCACTTTTTGTTGCTATACCTCTTTAGGTTGTGAAGTGTTTGTTGGGCTTGGCGTATTATTTTCATGCGAGTACACAAATTTTGGTTTTTGCAATATGTAATCTTTCATGTTCGTTGCCTTATTTTTCTTTGTAGGTTGTTTATTGCCATGTAGAGGTGCTTTGGTAATGATCTGCGACATTTCTGGAGATTCTGATAAATTTCTTTTATTGGTTGGATTGCGCGAAGTTTGGTTGTTGTTATTGATAACAACAATTTTATCGTACTTGATAAAAGCTTTATTACCTGCCTCTTTTTCCTTTTGTAATTGAGTTTGTAGTTCCTTCCTTTTATTGAGGACTTCCGGTGGATAATCTTCTTTTATGTAATAAGATGTGTTTGCGAGATGTTTTTTGTTTTTTAGAACTTTTATTTTGAAACCCACTGTCGTAAACGTTATAACAATCGGTCTTGTTTTTTCCCCTTTCTTTCCCAATCTCCTCACAGATTCGATGTTTTTACTATCGCATGGAATTTTAATGTAGGTATTTATAACATTAATAACTCTGTCTTCTAATTCGTGGTATGAATCGTGTAACTCTTCAAGCCCAAACAAAACAAGATTTTTGCGTCTGATATATCTTTCTAAAAAAGTTATTTTTGTATTTTGATCGTTTAATTGTTTCTCTAATATTTCATTTTTTAATTCAAGACTGTTAAACTTATCGTTAATATTATTATTTATAGTGCTTTTTATATCTTCCCTCATCTCGTACATTTCTCTCGTACTTTTCTCGTACATCTCGTGCATCTCCTGCTTTTGTTGCATTAATTCCTGTTGTAAGTTGGCTAACATATTCTTTATTTCTTCCATGTTGTGCTTAGTTAAGTGTAATTGTGTGACAGCAAGCGACCTCTTCACTTCGTGCTGCGAATTTTTTCCTCCTTACTGTACTGTTTATGTCACTTAATCGATGTATTGGTTCTTTACTGGTGCAGAACGTAATATCAGTAAATGCCGCTAGATGGCTGGACGGTGTCTTGGTTCCGTGATTGTGGTTGTTAACACGGATCATATGTAGATGGCGTTACTAGTATACTGATTCTAAACTGACCATAATTAACGAACTTTTTGAGGTTATCGATGTTATTAAATTCTTGTTTCCATCACTAGTCACTTTTTTATTTCAGTCCAGATATTCTTAGCGCACCAACAAGGACAATAAATACGCGTTTCTTGTAATCTAATCACGGCAAACAGTCAATTTCACTATTGGATTTCGGAAAGTCTTATTTGCACTTATTCGCCTTATTCCTCGTTTTAGCACTGAGTTTTTTATGTTGTTTTGTGGTACTATTCACTATTGATGAGATTTAGCACTTTTTATTTATTTTATTTCTCTTTATTTATTTTATTACTTAAATTATTAACGAGCACAATGTAAACGATGTTAACAGTGGCACTGTGGCGCCATCTACTACTACTTTTGACCATTACCACTAATTAATTTATACTTAATCTATTCCTTCCGTTGGATATTACCAATATTATGTCTTCCTTAAATAAATATTAATGAACTAGCTTATTCAACAACAGTAACAAAGTAACATCAGTAACAAAGGCTACCAGATTACATAGCTAGGAATGTACACCTAATGAGGGAAGGAATCTAATTGATCTGTTTGCCAAATTTAGCGAAATCCAACCAGTAGTTTTTGCATGAAAGAACAACAAACATCACTCACAAACTCTTCCTCACAAACAATCCTCACAAACTTTCGCATTTATAATATTAATTAGATGGATCCCATAGAGTCCTCCTTTCCTATTATGATAGTAGCTAAACTGATTTTGTAGTTATCATTTGCCTTATTGAAAACTTTAATGTTCAACACATTTAATATGTCATTGTCATAAGATTCTGGTTATTATTACAATATAATATTATATACATGGTCCAAAATGGGACATTCCTATGTGTTAAGCTGTTGTTGCTTTGCTAGATGTATTCTGAAATAGTTGATTATCACTAGGTATTTTCCGAAACTATTGTTATAATTCCAAAGTTAGCTACAATTACTGTGAACGAAATTACAATAAGAACGGACCGCTTCCGAAACAGTATATCTTTATTTACTTACATAAATATGCGAAACTGAATTTAGGCGCGTGACAGTGATATTTCTGTAGAGTTCTGCTTTGGAAATTACGGAATTTCAATCATTAGAAAGGTTACAGCTTGTTTTTAAATTTAGTTCTTTGTCGTTTATGTTATATACAATGAATTAAGAAATGAAGCTTTAGAGTAAGTTCTTTTTATTTATATAGTTACAATATAACGCATTGGTAATGCAAAATGTTATTTGTTGTGTTATTATATTTGTTAATTTTCTGTTTATTTTCATGTAATATTCATATAATTTTCTATTTATTGAATATATTAAAATTTATTGAATGGTCCAACAGAGATTGAAATGAATGAGGCGAATTTCATATATCATTCAGGAACGAATAGCGATCAGAAACGCCTCCATTTTGGATCACAATCTTTATTGAACAGAATATACATATACATTGTGCATTTGTAATTTATTATTATATTTTGTATTATTAATTAAAATTCCATAGTAGATACTTAGCTTATGTTGTGGTTGTATTAATTAATCAGCATCGTTTATGTTAACTGTATCGATTACATTGCAAAAGCAGTTTCAAGAGAAGCAGTCTTGTTATATCTGTACATTAGACAGTGGTTATCAAAGTTTATAGATCACGATCCAATCGAAATCGCAAAGCCTCCGTAAGGGGATTGCGGGGATCGAAGCTGTCGTAAAATGTAAATGAAACTACATACAGTTAATACGTTATTAGAAAGAAAAATCTATAATAGAATTTATACTATGCATTTGTAGTTATGTATTTAACTGATCCATATTTTTAAAATATTTGAAAGAAAATCTATGACATTTTAACTTTATTAAACCTGTACCTGCAGGTTAGAAACAGTACAGAGAAGGAGGTCGCGAGGTGAAAACACTGGATCAGACTATTAAATATTATTATTGCAAATTTTATACTGTCCGTGAGAACTAGGGGTTAAAACCTATGAAAGCATTTATTAAAAATGCAACGTTGTCTAAATAATCAAATTAATCAAGGCTACGCAATAAATATACGGAATTTGCTTTGCCCCAGACAAATATTGTACTGTAATTTTATATGAAGTGACGCACAAATATGTGGATTGTGATAAATATCACAATATATTGAATTCTAGATGAAACATACAACCAAAATTGTATTTATATATTTGTATATTTAGTGTAATATATTTATTTTTAATCTATGTTATTTATAATTTACTTTAATGCTAAAAATAGAGCTGACTATTAGTCTGAATTTTATGCATCAAAAGAGCTTCTATAAACCAGTTATATACGTAAGTAGGTAGTGTATTTATTTATTTTATTACCAAACAGCTCATAAATAAGGATTATAACCGAAGTTACGTTCTCCTATAGTGAAAGTCAATACGGCTTTAAAAGTATAATTTTGTTTTTAAAAGAAACATAGTTCTTTCTTTTTCTACCTGGTTTTTATGTCAGTGTCTTTTTGCCAAAAGGGCACTAACATATAACAAAAAGTTTTTTTTTATATTTAAAAATAATGATTTTTATGCCATGAATAGCTGCCAATTCTTGCCAAGAATGATTTTTAGTAGAACTTCCAGTTTGATTCCCGGGTAAGCAGATATGTGAAAGATATTAAAAATCAAAGGAGAAAGGTCATGAATTTACGATTGAAGTTTATATGACACTAGCCGTGCCACGCAGTTTCACCCGCGTTTATTAGAGAACAATGTATAAAAAAAACGATAAATTTACTATTCAACACAAAAATAATTATTCAATTCGAACCAATAGTTCCTGAGATTAGCGGGTTCAACCAAAAAACTCTAC
>DWND01000474.1:0-10262 GCA_018250195.1 Cecropterus albociliatus | reverse complement strand
CTTGTTATAACTATAAGCTTGTTATAGCTTACAAGTTTTCACCTTTAAATATTAGTAAGAAGATAAAACTTCTATTTTAAGGTGTTTGATTACTATTTTATTTAACGCATTCACTGCCCCTAACGCGACTGTGCTTTTTTAACACTAACGCTGTGTGCCCTGCGGTAGTCGGCGGGCAGTGAACGCGTTAATGGATACATAAGGCCTTCTTACATATTGTTACCTTGTACTTAAATGCAAGGGAATGAAAAAGATACATACATCGCATTATTTTGTTAAGAGGGAGATGTGAAATGGAATTTTTTCTTACCCGTCTCTTGCACAGTTCTAGGATAATATAAATATTAAGTGAATCCTCAAAGAAGCTGTGAAAGCCAACTACATGCTTGTGGAGCAACGAGCGGTGGATGGAGATCTCCTGCACCATCTTCTCTTTCTGACTTGACTTCACCATCAATTTCTTGGACACTATTTTGCCGGCATACACCTGGTTGCTGGCTATATCTTGGATCTCGTAACATTTTGCGAAGCCACCCTAAAATCATGATTCAGTGAATAAAATACTATTTTATGTATTTACACAGATATCATAAATTGTAACAACTCAGTAAAGCACATCTAATTATGCTTATTTTATATCATTAACCCTTTCCACTCCAATGTCAAGTGTCACTCGACACTGATTTTGTTCCACAAGGTCCACTGTCGAGTGATACTCGACATGGTGTAATACTTTTTTTTGCGGATTTTTTTTTTACAAAATACACATAAAATTTACAAAATACATAAAAATCACAACAATCTTTTTTTGCAAAATACACAAAAACGTGGAGCGTGGAGCTGGTGGAATAAAAACAAAAACAGCCTTGGAATGATGGAATGGGAGATGTGATGGAGCTCTGTAACAGTAACCAAAACTATTGAATATCTGAGATCTGAGTAATATCAAATGATGGCATAGAAATATAACCAAACTTTTGTATTACCTATTTGTACCTTAGTTTTAAAATTTAATATCTGTAACTTAAATTATCCAAAAGTAATGGATAATCCGAAATATTATATACCTGTGACTATATCAGACCTCGGTATATTATTCCTATAATATCTGTATATATCCAGATCCAAAATTGAATATCCATAATATTTCTGGTTTTAACTGTTGTTTAGTATGTGTGATATCTAGTAAGGGTAAGTAAATGTAATTATAAACTATTATTTCTATATAAAATCAGACAGTATTATGGGAATATTAATTGCGGAGTACTGTAATTTGAGGAGTTTGCCATTGAAAAAATGCTGAATTTGGGCTAAATAGTATATATTTATTTAAAAAAAGTATAATAAAATTACATACTATAGATTACGGTAAGAATGAAAATATTGTTTACGCTAATTATCTGAAAATAGAGATATTTTTAGCATTGACGATTCTTCTTTAGCTTTTCGCGAAAATACGTAAATCTCTCAATAGTTACGCGTAGCAAAACCGAATGTTGAAGCCACTGTTCTAGTATTTAGACATTAGCAGTGTTTATATAACATTATTTTCCCACATCTTAAGTTTAATTGAACACCATAACTTGTAGGTAAGAGGCGATTCATTCACCTGAGGTTACATAATTAGCGGTTCGGCTGGGCACGTGGTGGCTCACCACCTACCCCGGGTCGCGAGGTCAGTGTAGGCCGTTCAACGCGCTCTGTGTCACTGGCGGGTATCGACCCCGCTTCCCTCGGCCACCCGCACTTGTGTGATTTCATCGCAGCCGATCCGTTAATACAATGCTATAAAATGTGACGTTTCCTCGTTTGGTTGCGGCCCTTTGATTTTCGCCGGTCGTTTTTGTACGTAAGAGATGATTGAACTGGGCATTGGAAAAGTGTAGTTTCGTTTCTTAGTTAGTGTTAGACATTGCCATGTTTTACGTCTGGTCTTCGGTATTATGAGAAGTATTTGTAGTTGTATGTTTTGAAGGAGTATACAGAATTTGAGTGATCTTAAGATTGATGATACACTTTTTACATTTAAAACCCTTTGGCTTTCACAAGTCTTGTGGGTCCACCTTAAAACAGAATACCGAGCGTAGTCTTTTACCTAACATTTTCTTTTTTTTTATTAAAGTTAACGTTGGTAACGTTTCGAGTTTTTATACTCAAGTCGCAAGTGCAACATTAGTTGTAATATAGACAAAAAAATCGTGCGAACTCCGCAGTCGAACTACGAAATGTTAATCTACCCTTATAAGAATTGGAAGCGATCGAGGCTAGTGTAGATTCATCTTACGGACTGTAAGCGTTTATTCAAAGGAGTCATAAAATAGCCTAGCAACATAATTATCGGCCGTAAATTAGAGACACAGGTATGTGAATGACTAACAATTGTATTTCTAATGCACGCAAGACATTGGCAAACCAAAAGTTGATTGAATTTTTGATTCACCAATTTTGAGTGCATTAGAAATAAAATTTCACTCAATTTAACAGCAAAGTTTTAATGAAATCTACACACGTGAGTTCTTCGAAATTTTATGATTTATTATTATATTCATTTGTAATGTATGATTCATGATGGTATACTCATTACAAACACCTCTCTATCAGCGAACCGTGCAAAAATATTTCGCAATTGATTTATGCTGATTTTCGTATTACCGCGGACAAGGCCGGTTACTCAATCTCAATTGCCTCATACTCTAACATCTTTAAGAGAAAAAGCATTATCTAAGTGCATTATAAATTATGCTTAATGTTACTTATCACATTTTTTAAATCTTTTTATAAGATTGAAATTGCAACGAACGTGCAATTCACCTGATGGTAAGTGGCTTCCGCCGCTCATTGACATCTGTAAGCAACTTCATAGTCAGAACAGGGGTTCTATCTGAAGTCAATCAGAAATGCCTTGCTACTCCCGAAGTCTTAGATGATCGTTTCATATGGAAATGAGCCGCCAATCATTCTCTTCCATAGAATCGCAGGAATTGGTTCACGCTAAAACAGAATCAGGTGTTTCGGTGGTACCTCCCCGGTGTAATTATCCTCACTTCACCACGTTCCATCAATTTCCATCTAAAATGTTAAGTATTTTTTGTGACGTATCTTTACTGCTGGGTTGCTAAGATTAAGTTCAGCAGTTATATATAGCAATCTCAGTCATACGTAAGCTAAATTACAGATGCACTGACATGTTTGCGCACTTAGAATGCCTAATGTAGTAAGGAAAATAACAATAAGAATGATTGCAGTAACTGGTTTTAACATCAGAAGAGACAAGATTACTACGTCGAGTAACAAGTTTAGTTTTGTCAGGTAGAACCAGTGTAGTTCGACCGGGGAGGTATCACCCCCGCAACTATTTCTAGCGTGAAGCAGTTCTTGCGTTTCCTTAGAAAGGTGTGGTTTCCGGCTCACTTATTTACGAGGCGACCATCTTAGTTCTCGGGAGTAGAAACTCATCTGTGATTGAATTCAGATAGAACACCTGTTCTATATGAAGCTGCTTACAGATGTCCATGGGCGACAATAACCACTTACCATCAGGTGGATTGCATTCTCCTTTCCTACATCAGTTTGATAAAAAAAAAAGTTTAATTCTACCAGGATTCAAGATATTTGATTCAGGTCAAAATCGGAATGATCATGTATATATTCTAGGTCTAGAAGAGTTTTAGCCCAGATCTGTCCTAGTTAAGGTTTATAAATTATTAAGTAGCGAAAACGTGTCTTCCGACACTCGTGTATACATGAATTCATTGAAATAATTCACACCGTTTGATATGAAATGAGATGTTGCAACGTGGCCATACACGTGTCTGCTATCAGCGGTGGTCGAGCGAGGGACGTGCTGCGAGGAGTGGCGTGCAACCGCCTACGTGCTGACTGTCGTTTTAGCTTCGGTTGTTGAACGATCGATTCTATTGGTATCTTTGTGTCAATGGATGCAGCAAACGAATGTGGAGCAGTTCTAAAGGGGTCTTCGTTACCATTAGGCGTAATAACTGAGTCCAAGTATGATCCAACGAGTCTTTTCTACGAGACTTTTCTTCGAGACTCTGTGGTTCGTGTATAGCTACCAAATAAACTTTCCGTGATATTCCTATCATATGTATCTATGAAGGGTATTCCTGGAAATACTCGTAAAGCTAATCCACCCGTAGCTAAACGGGCCTGTAAAATTAGTTTCTTTTTAGTTCCTGAATGGAGTAGTCAATCGATCCAGGCATTGCCAATGACGTGCGCTATCAACAATGCCATCAGCTCATTTGCATAGCGCCCGTGACCCGGTGCCCCGCGCCGGCCTTGCCTTCTTACATAAACCGACTTTTTTCTTACTTCACGCTCGTACCCGCTAACAGAATTAGTGGTACTTTTTGTACGATGACGTCCCATTGTTTTGCCTTAAATTCGCTCAATGCATCCAACACGTTAAGATATTCATCTGATAAAATAGGCTTCCCAAGTAAGTGGTCCATAAGAAAGTAAAGACGAAAGGTCTTTGGAACGTAAAACAACAATTGCAGTGCATTCTTAATTCAAATTATAAAAGAAGCTGCAAATCTGCATCATAGTGATCTTAGCAATTTACATCAGCGCAACGCTTTCTAACTGGTAGTCCCCAGACATGATCCATTCGCTGTGTTAACGTATTACGAAATAAAACACGAAATGTCATCGTAAATAAACTCGTGGAATACAATCGAACAACGTTCAAATCTATGTAGGGCGGTCAGGCGATCGCGTGTTACCGCGTCTAATTATTTTCCCGGCAATTTGACGAAAATGGCGCGGGAAAGTGACCGGTGTGTCGCTTGCAGCTGGCTAGCTGGTCATAAACATGCATTGCGTGGTCTATTCTAAGCAACATGTACCCTTTTGCCAGTTATCTGGTATAAAATTATCGAATTACAATACTGTCTCAAAAAATACTGTTTGGTTCAGTTACGAATTTTGTTTGGTTTGTATAATTGGGTTGTATTACATCAGTCAGTATTGAAGCTCTTTACCAACAACGTAGTTTTATTAAAGAGCCTATAAGTATCCGTTATTATATGTTCTGAAGGTTCTAAACAATCGGCCAGTACTTCTCGAACATTCTGAAAGTTGCCAACCTTAGAAACCAGCACTCGCGCCGATACTATTCCTGTACTCTTTTGTGCAATAGACAGACCTAATCGAGTCGCCTTTGTTGATTCTATCACTGTTTAATTAACTACGCTATATCGTTTTACGACGCGGAAACAACGTTCAGAATAACTTTTACGCTCATTGCCTTCGCCTAATATAGCGTTATTCGATACCCAGATTTGACGGTAATTAAGTTTCGATGTAAACGATCGAGTACGTAAAAGTTGACGTATCGTGATATTTTCAGTTTAATTCTTGAGTCGTTTGATCGGGTTCTTGCCTGAGATTGCAATCGACACTTTAAAAGACGCTGATATTGCGTATATCAGATCTAGAGAAATTCCACATGAGTCAAGACTTCGTTAAAATGATGTTGTCTTTTTAAAATTCGCAGCCTCTCAGATTATTCACAAACTATCACCAAGAAATACACCAACTCGATCCAATCCCAGTAGGATCTACCGATTTCTCCTTATTACCCCTAAGTATACGCTAGAAACATTATACAAGATAGCTTTCCTTCATATCGTACATCTCACGAGTGTAATCTTTCCAACAGATGCACCGCTGGACGCAACCGCACGCATCGATTGATAAAACTATGCGCACGACTTATCATGTCATCTAGATACAAAATTGCGATGGTAAATCGTACGTAGACTTTCGCGAGCACGCTCGTTGCATAACAGCTTTCCACATGAGTGGGACGCATGCTATCTCCCTTGCGCCCTGGAGCGTCGGTCATTGACATCCCATCCAGATTCGCGGCCGATGAAATGTTATCTTAAAAACTTGCCTCCAGCCCAGCTTTTTGTCGGCCGTTCCATCTTTAAAACGCGCCACCTCGATCGTTACTTCAGTGGACCGGCAGATTTCGTTTTAATTTTCGAAACTGACGGCTAGATACTAAAATTGCCTGGTCATTCTTCATGTTTCCAGATATCTTCTATGATTTCACTTTTTTCGTTATTCATAGAGAATATGATAATTTTATAATTAAAGTATATTTATGTTAAAAATAAATATTTGCGATCCGCTGTTTATTAATGTTGGTAACACAACAATTGTTACGTACTCTTATCATAAGCAAAGCAGCCGTCTACGCGTCGTAGTCATCTTATCATCTCCCCGTTATCTATTTACATATATAGCCTCATAATGTTATATTAAATGGATAATAACATTGCGGCTATAATTAACTTGGAGAGACCTTTACGTAACTGTCAGTTGCTAATATTGTCTAGTTCTTTTTTATATAGCTAAAAAAGAAATGTATACGTGCCAAAATTAAAACAGTTCGATGATAGGATGTTTTAGGTATTCGCTTGGTAGACTAAAGACTAAATGCCAACTCAAAACAAGCTCATTGTAAAGCCGTCCGTTTGTTTACTAGTATGCTAATCAGAAAAAGTAAAGCACGTGTCGGTCCGTACGCGTAACAAGTACGAAACGGAACGCAAACGGAAGTGATGCAACGGAACGCGTTTCGGCGCGCATCTGTGTAAACATGGCGCGCTTTTCTGAATGGCATGATGGCGGGTGGCGTTTCCCGCGCTCGGCTCGCGGCCGACGACCCCGCGCGCGGTCAGCGCCCGGGGATAGTCGAGTGAAAGTAATTCGCGATCGGCGACCATGCGAGCCATGCCTCCCTGGTGCATGCCACGAGAGTTGCATAGATTTATCGTCGGTTACGTATTATTTTCGCACTAAACCGATCTAAGTTTTTGCTCGTTTATGCCCATAAATTTGATTCGGTCCATGAATTTCCCAGCATATGCACGAGATCACTCGCTTGCTGTTAAACTATCAAATTTTTATTGCTTCAGATTAAATGCGATACTTGGACACGTTTTATATCTTATGGAGTTCTATCTTTATATGTTTTACACGCAGGATTGAATAGAGTAACTTATAAATTTAAAAGTAACTATATTTAGAATTTAGATAATTTATTTATATTTCATGAATAAAAAATACTTTGCATTTTTACACGATAAACAGACACATATTTAATAAGATTTTATAATATTATTGTCATCAACTAGGTGTAGATGTATTTATGTAAATCGTGTTCTTATCCGTGACAAGTTTCACGTAATATTGGATAATGATGACAATATTGGAGCTTTAAATAAAAGAATAATAATATAATTACATATATTTAATTAGTAAGCAGATATAATTTATTGCTCAGTTCAATAGATCTTATTTCTAATCGGAATTATTAATTTTCGGACCACGAAATCTTATTTAATTTTATATTATTCTCCTCAAATTTGTAGGAAAATATATCTCTTTCTACTTTCGATATCCATCGTCTTGTTCGTCACATTACTATAAAGTTATCTTACGACACCTGCCACTAAAATGAAATGTATTGTCTTCATTTTTATAGAACCACAGAGGACACTTACAAATTGTCGGGTATAATTTTTTTTCTTATGCTATCACCGGATTGGCATTCGACCTCATAAGGAGATCATCAAGACACTCAGCGAGATCGTTTCTTTTCTTTATAATGCACTGTAGAATTCAGCAACAGAATCAATGATATAATAAGGTATACTCCAAATCAGCAGCGTAATCTTTGCTGCTGAGTTAGACATAGGTGGCTAGTTTCGCCGATTAACTGCTGCAAAATTTCCTATCCTAAATGGAGTGAGACGTCAGAATAGTGTCCAAAATGACCGTTCCTCGAACAACAGTTGCGCCATAGCGACGTTTATGAATTCTTAAAGAGTAACGCGTTAACATAAAACGTTGGATAATGCGTTTCCTACGGGCGATAAACGAGACTCGCATAATCCGATAGTTTTATGTGAAACTCCGCATTTAGGGAAACTGTAAAACATTTCTGGCTCTTGCCGACTTTATGTGGGGAATAAAGTCTCACATGAGGCCGTAAAGCCTTTTTGATACGATAAACATCGTACAACAAAGTAATAAAATGACTAAACAATTTGTAAAAGTAAATTTTGTTGCAGTAGGTAAAGAATATGCAGCACATCTGATGGTGACTGTCGCCTATATCAATTTGGAACCCAAATTAATAAGGAGTAGTAGTTATGAGTATCACAGTATTGAAGACCTATATGGTGGCAGTCACA
This sequence comes from Cecropterus albociliatus, assembly GCA_018250195.1. Lineage (NCBI taxonomy): Eukaryota > Metazoa > Arthropoda > Insecta > Lepidoptera > Hesperiidae > Cecropterus > Cecropterus albociliatus. The sequence goes on along the minus strand of DWND01000474.1, from coordinate 2,031 downwards.
AACGCGTTGTTAGATTTTAGACTAGGTTGTAAAGTACCGCGTCTTTCCCTTGCCACATTGTGAAAACCAGTACACAGAAGCACTATACCTATGAGGACTCGCGTTACAGTACGTTCACCAAACAAGTCCCGACATGCAATGGGTCCTTCGTTCGATCCCCGGTCAGACGGACATTTGAATGATGAATTTAGATTTCTGTTCTGGGTGTTTATGTCTTTGTGTGTGTATATAGTACCTGCGATCTCCGAGAAAAATTCTATTTTGTGGCTATGAGTGAAGAAAGCGTTCATACTTATCTTATTAGAAGGCGTCTTTTTTTAAATTAGATATTAGGTATCAGGGCCTATCAGATCAGACGCCTTTTGAGGTTTTTAATATATTCTTGAACGACGTTGAATACTTACTACGCTGTATCCATTTACAGTTTTGTTAAATATTTGTATTCTATACGAAAAACGATGATTGGTTCTTCAATAAGAAAGATCAAAGTAGTGTTGCCTTTAAGAATTTTGGCAGTAATGAGTTTTGAATTAAGACGATGAATGTTTGAGTATTCCGCGCAGAAACCGAATAAGATTTTTTTTTTATTATCACCAGCCGTTTAGCAGGTCAGCACTTTGTATTTTTCATTAGATTGAAGAGGTACCAGCAAACGAGCAGACCACCTGATGTTAAGTGGTTACTGCTCCATGTACATTTGTAAGCAACTTCATACAGAACAGGGGTTCTATCTGAAGTCGATCATAGGTGCGTTGCTACTCCCGAGGACGAAAATCGTCGCCTACTAGAACTAGGGGTGGCGGTGGTTAAGGGGGTTATACTGGTTCTACCACCTAAACGCATACAACTATTTAAACTGCACTACAGAAAGACAGAACTTTGCTCTATATTTGCATCAATATATGTAATTTAATAGCTCATAACCAACGTTGAAAACGAAATCAAATGCGTGCAACGAACTTTACATTAAAGTTAATGTAAAAATGGTCGGGTGCGAATCGGTAGAAGCTCATTGAAGGGTCCGAATAGTAGTATTTAATAATTTTATTTTAAAAGGACATCAAGTATTAGCTTAATTAAATATTTTTGATAAGTTATCTCATTTCTTTAATTTAAGAAAATGTTAGATAAACCTTTCTATATAATTTCATCGTATATATTATAGATGTTTGCCTCTTTCCACTACAAATTGTATAGCGGTTCGTAGAACACAAATATCTCTATAATTTTTCGTCTAAATAATGCAAATACGTTTCGTAAAACGACTGTTTATAAACCGAAATTATAAGGGTTCTGTGATTCGTAAGTCTCCCACAACAGGAACCCTAACAAAGACGTCAGACGATTGAGATGTCAAATAATGATCAAGAACTTAACGGCCGAGGTTGATGTTTCGGGGAGTCGTTGCACTTGCATTGTTACACACTTGTTCACATTATATGTACATACTAGCTGCGTCCGGCGGTTTCACCCGCGTTTAAAAAATACCAAGACACTTGGCATACATTTAACGGAAATTTTGTACCGTCAAAATATTTTTATCCGACTGCGTCAGAAGGAGGGTAATGTTTTTCGAGCGTATGTATGTCCATTTTTTTGGGACGCGCTGCAGCCCAAACGGCTTGACGGATTTTGACGTATGACATATATTTAAAATTGTCTCAGTTTACATAGTGACATAGGCTATCCAATTTAAAAAATGGCGCCTGGATGTAGAGGAAAAAGGGGAAGGAGGGACGATTTTTTTTACTATTACGACAGTATGGGTATCAAATTCAGCTAATGAATAGACCAATCTACAAATATATATATTGTAAAACTTTTACTGGACTATTTTAACAAAAAAAACTCATATAAGTGTTAAATTAAATGTACATCATTATGATAAAAAACAATTCGTTTTAAGCAGTCGGGTTCCTTGTTTCAATGTTTGACGACCCGCATGGCCGAGCGGTCACCACACCGGTCTGACGCGCAGTGGGTCCCGGGTTCGATTCCCGGCCAGACAGAAATATGAATGATGAGTTTAGA
>DWND01000473.1:0-10262 GCA_018250195.1 Cecropterus albociliatus | reverse complement strand
TTCCATTTCTAAGAAACAAATGTATTATTATAAAATATTTAGTACTAATATAAACTTTAACATTATTTATCATCGTCATATTACTGTCGCAATGTTAATTCTGAATTATCTTTTAGAATGACAAACGTCTTGAATATAATTCATCACACTGGCTAAGTTTACATTGATAAGCTTCATTAACATATTTCAGAAATATATGACAAAGAACATTTAGTTTCATTTTCACTTTCACAGATAATTTTGTGATATTGGGTTTCTAATATGAATTATAAACAAATAATGATTTACTTATTTATTTATCTCATCTGTATCATAACTTTAAAATGTTACGGGTTACTACGTGATCATTGAATTTCACAAAAAATATATCCATGTAATAATTAAAGCAGAGTTAATGCTAAAATGTACTATTATACTACGATTTTGTTATTAAATTCCATGTTATTATTCCATTCTAGAGGTGGTCAAACTCTTTGTAGTTCGACTCCGACACCACTGTCACATTTATTTCTCGCCAAAATCGCAACATAACACGCTGATATGTTTTTGTCTGAAAAATATGGTACTAAAAATATACCTAATGTGGCAAGTAGCTACTAATCAAAAAAATGCGTGCAAACGAAGCTCAAAAATCTTATGATGTCTGACGTCACATGACGGGATAGGCCGATGCTCTTTAGCTCCGCCTACTTTTAATTACTATTGGTCATTTTAATTCTTATTTTAAATATTGATAATATTATTTTTCTTCTCATGCATCTTATGTCTTGTACGCAATACACGTATTTACTTCTCTCTCCGGCTTTCATTTTATACCAACCGCTACACTGGTGACCACCGACTCGAACATGTCGCTGAACGAAGACAAGCACCTTGGGGAGTCCTGCCGCGTTGGAGTCAAATCACCTCCATTCAATCCTGATGACCCGGAGCTGTGGTTCGCGCAACTGGAAGGGCAGTTCTTGCTATCCGGCATTACGGCAGAAGTCACGAAATACTATTACGTGCTCGCACAATTGGAGCCGCATCATGCAGCAGAAGTGAGAGACCTGATTGTCAACCCGCCAGCAACCAGCAAGTACGAGACACTAAAATCGGAACTGGTGCGAAGACTGTCAGCATCACAGGAGAGGAAAATCAAGCAGCTCCTAATGCATGAAGAGATGGGAGACAGGAAACCCACGCAATTCCTTAGGCACCTTCAACATCTGGCCGGTGCTAATGTTCCAGCAGAATTCATCCGGACTATGTGGGCAAGTAGACTTCCAACTCATTTACAAACTTGCATAGCAGCTCAGCAAACCAAGATGTCATTAGAAGACCTCGCTGAGCTGGCAGATCGAGTCAACGACATCGTCCCGTCTACTATGCTAGTAGAGAAGTCAGGGCAAGTAGCAAGTGCAAGTACAAGTGCAAGTGCAGTAGCTATGTCAACAGCATCGCCGGACAGTAGCATCGAGATGTTGACCCGGACGGTCGCCGAACTTAGCAGAAGACTCGACCGCATGAGCGTAGGGCTACGCAGACGTCCGCGATCACGAACGAGGAGCCCAAGCTGCAGGAAACGTTTCCGATCGCGTCCCAACAACCATCCGCACTGCTTCTACCACTACCGGTTTGGTAAGCATGCCAGGAAATGCACCCAGCCGTGTACATTCGAGAAGTCGGAAAACTTCCCCGGCAGCCATTAGTGGCGGTAAACGACTGCCTAACAATTACGAGCCGCCTGTTCATAACGGACCGTAAAACGAAGGTGCAATATCTAATTGATACGGGTTCAGACCTGTGCGTCTTCCCACGATCCGCCGTTCAGGAGCCACGCACGAAAACAAGGTATGAATTATTCGCAGCCAATGGATCAATTATTTATACCTACGGTTACGTCCATCTTACCATCGACTTAGGACTTCGACGCATGTTTACTTGGCGCTTCATAGTAGCCGATGTGTCAAAGCCAATCATCGGAGTCGACTTTCTAGGCTATTACAACCTGCTAGTTGATTGCCGCAACCAGCGTCTCATTGACGGTATAACCGCACTGACAGTTGCTGCACTGTGCCAGACACCATCAGAGGCAATTTCTTCCGTCCGTACTACCATGGACAATACAGTGTATGATCGCCTACTAAGAGAGTACCCTGAAGTCACTCGTCCAGCTGGCAAGCCTAAAGAAACCAAACATTCTACCGTGCACTACATCCGTACAACCCCAGGTCCTCCTGTATACAGTCGCCCACGTCGTCTTGACCCGGAGCGGCTGAAAATAGCGAAGCGTGAATTCGACGAGATGCTACAGAATGGTACGGCCCGCAGATCAGACAGCCCTTGGTCCTCACCGTTGCATCTGGTACGCAAGAAAACTGATGGCTGGCGTCCCTGCGGTGATTACAGATCTTTGAATGCCCGCACCATACCCGACAGATATCCCGTCAAGCATCTGCACGATTTCACCCACCAGCTAGCAGGCAGCACTGTTTTCTCCAGTATTGATTTAGTAAAGGCTTATAACCAGATACCAGTAGCAGAATGTGACATATCCAAAACAGCGATCTGCACACCATTTGGCCTTTACGAATTCCCGTACATGACCTTTGGTCTACGTAACGCAGCACAGACCTTCCAGAGGTTCATGGACGAGGTATTGCGAGGATTGGAGTTCTGTTTTGGATACATTGACGATATCTTGGTATGCAGCAACAACAGCACTCAACATATGCAACATCTACGAATGCTGTTCGAAAGACTAGCAGAATACGGTGTACTGATAAACACAAGCAAGTGTGTATTTGGGAAACCAGAGATCGACTTTCTCGGGCACAAAGTGTCAGCGGCAGGCATTCAGCCGCTGGAAAGCAAAGTCAATGCAATTCAAGAATATCCACCGCCTAAGACTATCAAGGACCTGAGACGATTCCTCGGGATGCTTAATTTTTATCGGCGATTAATACCGAATGCCGCATCCATTCAAGCTCCACTTAACGAGTTACTCTCTGGTCCAAAGACTAAAGGTTCTCAGGAGATAAGCATGACTCCAGCACTCTTGGAGGCTTTCAACAGCTGCAAGAAAAGTCTCTCGGAAGCCGCAATGCTGGTTCATCCTGATCCCAAGGCTGAATTAGCTGTATACACAGATGCTTCAAACACATCCATCGGTGCAGTTCTCCAACAACGGCAAAATGGAGAATGGAGACCACTTGCATTCTTTTCAAGGAAGCTAAGTCCTAGCCAGCAGAAGTACAGCCCCTACGACCGAGAACTTTTGGCAATTTATGAGGCAATCAAACACTTCCGCTTCATGGTGGAGGCTAGACCGTTCACAGTCAGGACGGATCACAAGCCACTGACCTTTGCTTTTACGACGCATCGCCAAAACAGCACTCCACGACAATTCCGTTACCTAGATTTTATTAGCCAGTTTACCACGGACATCAGATATGTCGCAGGAAAGGAAAACGTTGTCGCTGATGCCCTTTCACGCGTATCTGAAATAGCAAAGCCCATAGACTACCGTTCCCTAGCCAATGAACAAGCTACGGACGGTGAGCTACACAGTTTGCTACAGGATGGCAGCGCACTAAAACTGGAAAAACTTCAAACTCATGAAGATCTGGAAGTATACTGTGACGTCTCCACTCCAACGCCTCGCCCATACGTTACCCCTTCGTTCCGAAAACAAGCATTTGACGCACTGCACAATTTAAGTCACCCTGGGGCGAAGGCAACCGTCAAGCTGGTAACCGAACGCTTCGTGTGGCCAGGCGTTAGACGTGACTGTCGACAATGGGCTAGGCAATGTGAGCTATGTCAGCGCTCAAAAATTTCGCGCCACACGTCAGCACCACTATCGACGTTCACATCACCATCTGGACGCTTTCAGCACATTCACCTGGACCTAATAGGACCCTTACCGTTGTGTTCTGGATACAAATACTGCCTCACGATAGTCGACCGCTTCACTCGTTGGCCTGAGGCGTATCCACTCCAGGACATCACCGCTGAGACCTGTGCAGCTGCTCTCATCAATGGTTGGATCTCGCGATTCGGTTGTCCAGAGCACATCACAACCGATCGTGGCAGACAGTTTATCTCGCACACATTTAAAGAGCTAGCTACGTTAATCGGTTCATCACACCACACCACAACGTCGTACCATCCAGCAGCCAACGGTCTCGTGGAGAGATTACACCGCCAATTAAAGTCTGCCATCACCTGTCACGCTTTATCGAACTGGATTGAGTCCCTGCCCTGGGTACTCCTAGGAATCCGAAGCGCCTGGAAGGAAGACTTGCAAGCAACCACAGCAGAATTAGTCTATGGTGAACCACTCCGTTTGCCTGGACAATTCTTCACTTCACGACCAAACGATGAAATGGATATGACGTGCATCTCTCAAAGACTTCGCTCGCAAGTCAGCAAATTAACACCGCAACCGGCATCCAGGCACAGCAAATCCAGAACTTTTTACATCCCGAAAGACCTGCAAACTACCAGCCGCGTTTTTGTTCGCGCCGGCCCAACAAAAAGAGCACTGGAGCCACCATATTCAGGCCCCTACAAAGTCTTGAAGCGCGATGCAAAGACATTCGACGTCGACATCAAGGGCGTAACACAACGTATTTCAATAGACCGCTTGAAGCCAGCTTATGTCGAAAGCGATACCACACTATGTATCGGAGAACCGACAACCGAACAGAACCAAGGCACCGTAAAGAAAACAAGAAGTGGACGTACGGTGAGATTCCCAGATTATTATCGCCCGTAGTAACGGTCTCAGCGGGGGAGTAGTGTGGCAAGTAGCTACTAACCAAAAAATGCGTGCAAACGAAGCTCGAAAATCGTATGATGTCTGACGTCACATTATGGGATAGGCCGATGCGCTTTAGCCCCGCCTACTTTTAATTACTATTGTTAATTTCAATTCTTATTTTAAATATTTATTCTAATGATTTTTCTTCACTTCCATCTTATGTCTTGTACGCAATACACGTATTTACTTTTCTCTCCGGCTTTCATTTTATACCAACCGCTACAATATCTATGTATGTATGTATTGTTTGTACGTATTGTATCTACATACATACGTACTTACAAACGCTCGAAAAACATTACCCTCCTTCTAACGCAGTCTGTTAAAAAGTTTGGGAACGATTGCAATCGGCTTACGGTGACAGCGGATTATACAAGAAAGTAGACGTGTTAAGAGACCTCATCAAAGCTACATTGGACAATTCTCAAACTATTGACGACTATGTGAACAACATTATGTCAACGGCCCATGAGCTTAAGAATATAAAGTTTGATATAGACGAGGAATTGCTGGGAACACTTATGTTGGCTGTTTTACCAAAAAACGTATAAGCCAATTATCATGGGTTTGGAGAGCTAAGGCATAAAAATTGTGGAGACTCAACGAAACAAAACATAAACAGAGCACAATCTGACAGAATACAGCATTTTTCACAAGTAAAATCGGTTCACCCAGTTGAAAGTATCGAGGTATGAAACCAAAAGAAAAACAGTCGAATTGAGAACCTCCTGCTTTTTTGAAGTCGGTTAAAAACAGGCACAGGCAGGAAGAGTGATTATTTTCCTTTATACAGAATTGGCTTATTCGTAATCTTCAAAGAAGCGTAGAAAGTGAAAATACGATTAAACATGAATGCAAAAAAACGAGGTTACCTAAGAGCTATAATGAAAATAAAAATTTAACAATTCTCTTCAATTATTCAATTCTAAAATTCAGTTCAGTTCTAAAATATGCCTTTTAAAGAATTCGGGTTAGGTGGGATTCTTAAACGGCCACTCCAAAATCTCCAACGGGAGCCGAGCGATAATTAATCTCGTCCTGCATCTTCGGATCTTTACGACGGTACGAAGTCACACATATACTGACATCCTTCCCAAAGATGCTGCCTGGATAGTACGAACTTGGTTTCTTATGTTTGTATCACATGTTTTGTATCTGGCGTCAACTCTACATCCATCAAATGTCTATACCAGAGAAACACTAGTGTGTAATCCTAGGATGTATCGTACTTTAATTTAAAACAATAGGATTTGGAGCTATTCGTCCCCAAAGCATTGAGTTTATTCAATTGCATGTGATTCATAAATATAACAATTTGATTAATTATACTAAACAGAAAAAGAGAATCAAATTCAGTACAAAATCTTTTCTATTTGAGGATCCTTTCACAAATAACGTTATATCCACAATCATTATTGGGCACAATTCTCAATCTGAAATCTGTTCTTTATACCCCTTGAGCCTTTTGGCCTATATCGGTTTGAGCAATCTACAGAACAAGACCCTAATTTCCGCTAAGAAAACTTTGTAGCTACTACAAAATTCCTCGCTATATTTTTTAAGTAAAAGTTGGAAACGAGCAATGACATCGCTCCTAGAAAGTTTGAGAATTATTCTGAATCTAAATAAAATAATGTACAATGGAAATTGCAAAGAAAACAAAGATGAGAAAAAATCGGCCAAGTGCGAGTCGGACTCGCAGGCGAAGGGTTCCGTGGCATTATCATTCACAAATCTTGTGAAGAAAATATAGCTCTGTTGTAAAAATCTATACTAATATTATAAAGCAGTAGAGTTTGTTTGGTTGAACGCGCTAATCTCAGAAAGTACTGATTCGAATTGAAAAAATATTTTTGGGTGAAATAGTAAATTTAACGTCGATGGCTATAGGCTATATAACATCACGCTATGTTTGTTTGTTTTTTAATAGATTGTTCTCTAATAAACGCGGGTGGAACTGTGTGGCACAGCTAGTTATTAAAAAATAAAGTGGTGCCTGGGTTTCGAACCATTGAGAGCTCGAGTTTGAACCTATCTATTTAATTATGTAACTCTACTTAATTCGGGATATAATTGGTGCTTAATGTATCAGACGTGTAAATCGTTTTATATAAATAATTTGCAACCAAAAACGCAATCTTTTATAAACATGTAAACGTACCAGATTAAAGTCGGGATAAAATTAATGCGATTGCGATAATTACAAGGAACGTGCTCTAATAAAATATGGAGTTGGTTGTTTTATTGGATCAAAGACTATAAGTAAGACAGATTATAGAATATTAGTGATTTCAGAGTAATTATCCCGGAATTGATACATCATAATATGTTACGGGTACTCACGACATGTTTTTTTTGCCTATATATTTGGACCCAATCACAGGGAACACATATGGTATAAAACCGCATCGTGAGTGAGTACTCGTAACATTTTATAAAATAGTATTAGTCTACAGTGAAAAGCAAGCCTTAATCTCGGATTGGGGACGCTGCGGTGCCCGAGGTCCTCAAATTGCGCGTGACGGCGAGACGTCTCGTTAATACTGTTTGTTTTGCTCTCCATTTGCACATTTTTTCATAATTGAGCAGCCTCTTATCTCAAAAACGAAAGGTACTCGGCGAAAAAGAACCCTTTTGAAGTGTTCTCGAGGTCGGGCAAGGGTTCAAGAAAATTAATTCGCAATTTTTTGCTCCATTATCCATTTTGCGTACCGAAATAAAAGTCATACGCTACAATTATAAAATAAGGCTACGAGAATTAAGATCTTATCAGCGGTTGAGAGCTTCGTAATATATTTTATAATGAACTTTTTACACGGTATTTTGATGCAATACGTGGTTTTTAGAAAAAAAAGTTGATTTCATCTCCGTTGACCTTTGAATGATACCGTGATTTACTCGTACAGTCACATTTCTGGGAAATAGTGTCAAGTTTCTATTCAGTCCATAATTTTTTGGGTGTATCAGCAGGCTGTTTGCTAGATTGAATTATTCATATATGTTAAAGGTAAAATAAAATTAAACGATTCGAAACGAAACAAAATGGAACAAAGTTAAATTTCTTAACAATATTTCTCACAAAACATTATTTTCTTTCGCTACAAAACAATTATCTTAAATTAATAACTGAGAGCTGACAGACAAACTAGACTAAAAATATATGGCTTTACCAAATATACATGCGATATAAAAATAACGATAATTATTTTTATGGAATTATACACAGACACGTGACTTTATTTATCTATATAGTTACGCTTGATTACATTCCAGCTCAAATTGCCAGATGATTGCGGTTGAAAAGGTAACGAAGCGAGATACGGGGAAATCCGTACGATTTTAGTAATTTACATTTTATACAACGTAATGGAAATACGGCTATAAAGCCACCTGCTGTTTAGTCACTAGGGGTCACGGTCGCCAATTTTAAGTTCAGAAAATAAATGTGAATAAGATTTCATTCGCCGTTTATTTTAGTATTCCACTCCTATGAATAACGGATGCAATATAATAGCCTACCTATGGATTAGTGATGAGATAGCCTAATGGTTAAAACTAGGCCTCTTAGTCGAGTTGAGGTTCGAATCCAGGCATGCACTACAGATTTTTCTAAAACGACATGTATATTAGAGGTTTGTTATCACTGCTTTACGGTGAAGAAATATATCGTTATTCAAACGCCTGAAAAAAAGATCTCAAGAGAAGTCTACCAATTCGTAATTGACCAGCAGGGTAGACTATGGCCTAAACAACTGAAGGGAAGTCCGTGTCCAGCATTAGGTTAATACGTGGATTAGTCGCTTTAGACACTTCGTAAAACAGTGCAATATTTTAATCTATACTAATATTATAAAGCAGTGGAGTTTGTTTGGTTGAACGGGCTAATCTCAAGAACTCCTGAATCGAATTCAAAAATTATTTTTGTGTTAAATAGTAAATTTATCGTGGAAGGCATTAGGCTATATTTGTTTTTTTTAATAGATTGTTTTTTAATAAACGCGGGTGAAACTGCGTGGCACAGCTAGTCTAATGTAAAATGGGTAAATTGACACCATCTTAGTACAACACTTATGTCTTATTTTTTTATGTACCGGGGTGAAATATTTTCATGGTTTAAGAACTCGCTAATTACTCGCTAAAGATGAGACAGTTGCTTTATAGTGGACATCTGTGCTTGGTAAGTCGTTTTGAGAGCCCCAAATCAAATCGCAATAATTTATTCACTGCACGCACGGAAATGCGTTCGGATTATCGATAAAATTTAAAATGAATTGAGAGTGACGAATTTTATATGACATTTGTGCATGTGCTTGATGGCGAAAAGGGATTGATTGAAATTAATAATATTTCACATTCCATCAGCATTACGGCCAATTAAGTATTATTAATGCTGTCTTTACGTCTCAGAATGATATAATTTTTTATGCAGTGTCGTCCACAAATGTTCATTCTCAGCACAAACATCGTTTATTATTCATTATATTACGCTGGTAGAACACTTTGTGATTCGACTTTAGGGGCACCGTAGCCACACCAATTTCTACCTAATAACAGTTGTTTTAGTATTTTGGTTTGAAGGGTGTGGTAAGGGAGACATACATATCCGAGGCCCAACTTAGTTCTCAGGAGTAACAACGCATTGGCAAATCTAAGGTAAGACTGATCTTATCTGCATTTGTTCTCAGATGTCCGTGAGCGGCAGTAGCCACGTTTGCTACTTCAATATTAAAAAAAATCATATCATTTCAGAATTATACGACATTGGTACACATTTCAATAAAAGTTTTTTTTCATCATCGCCTGATTTGTATAATATTTTCCTGAAAATACCAAATTTTATCATTTCATGATTACATTGTTTGCCATTTCGAATTCTAAAAAACAGATGTGACATATTTTTCCGAAGAGATTCAATCAAATATACAATTCTTGGATAAAGTAAATATACATCCACTTACCACCTCCTAAGAGATTGTAGCCTTTAAGGGCCACGCTGATCCCGGATAAGATGCTATCCGGTTATAAATGGGGGGTAACGATAATCTTTAGATTTAAGTAATCTACCGTCGATCGCTGGCGGAGTGTCCTGAATGTGTAATTTTTTCCCAGAGTCCATTTTGAATTTTAAGCATGGGGTTGTTTTCGAGTGGATGATAAGTGTCAGTGGATTTTTCAACGTTAATATTTAGATGAAAAGTGCTGGTGGTGTTGGCGTGAATTATAAAAGAGGTTATTGTTTTCAGTAAAAAATTAAATAGGCTAAGGGCGTGTCGGACTCGCGCGCGAAGGGTTCTGTACCATTATCTATAACAAACGGAGAAAAAGTTGCAACGCGTCTGTGGTTAAGCTCAGGTAAGACCATATACCATATCTAGGGTTGATATACAGGGTGTAAATGACAGCGTACCGAATATTAAAAATATGGATTCCTGACACGATTCTGGTGCTTATGGCG
>DWND01000472.1:0-10263 GCA_018250195.1 Cecropterus albociliatus | reverse complement strand
AAAATCCAACCGTTAATAGCACGATTCCAAGATGCGAAAAGGGAGTTTGCATCTATCTCACATTTAATAGATAATAGGATTAAACGTAGTGCATGGATAGGAGGTATCGGAACAATTCTATACGTAAAAGCACAGGTGGCGACCCTACACAATCTACTTGAGGAAGTTTGAACCCACACATCGATTTTCGCCGTTTCAGGGTCTGGTTCACGCACACGAACACACCCCGACGAAGGGTAGAGCTGCACCCGGGTTGTTTGACGTCACGCGGCGCAAGGTCAATACCACCCTGTTGTCTCGCTCTAACACGTATGTTTCCTCATCTATCTCTTTCACGAAGGAGGCTCGCCGGTCTGTCTGGGCTCAGGGTGCAATTTGAGTATGTGTGAGTAAGCCGTATCGTTTCTAGGGAAATGTAACAACTTCCTACATTTTCGTTTGCGTCTAAGGAACGGTAATAAAAATGGTAAGAGTAATATGTGTAGCGTCGAAAAAAACCCTAATTTTCTAAGTTTAAGGGCGAGTTTGGAGTGTAAGTTAAAGGTATATTTCATTGTACACTGCCATTCCATCGAGATGAAACATAAAATGATTGTAAAAGGGTTTTTAGCTCTTCATATGTTTATTTTCAAGTAGATGGTCAACTTAATACGATATTTGCAAAATAAATTAATATTTGTAAAAACTACTAACAATGGCACCTAAAACCCATGAGCTAACACATTGTAAAATATATTAGAGTAAGGTATATTATGTCAGTTACACGTTAGTCTAATTTCGCTCCAGGTTCGATACCGGGCGAATATTAAAACTATTAATTTTGAGAGCTATAACAAGTAGTTTAAGGGTTTAGACTATTTTTAATTCTACTCCTGAAGCACCACCACCACACCTTACCTATTTCTGCCTAACACTACCTATTTCTGCCTAATAACAATTGGTTAACTCTGGTTCGGTCTGAAAATGTGTGATATAGGAAATATACTTGTTCAAAGCGAACCAATGTCCTCCTCGAGATAGCAACGCATCTACTAACCTTTGGTAAGAATACCTAATTTGAGGTTGTGTACGGAGGTCGGTGGGAGGCAGTGGCCACTTACCATCATGTGAACTGTTTGTAAGCTATTTCCCTATATCAAAAATATCTTTTGTTTAGTAATTCCAGGTTACAACATAGGGCGGCCACGAAATCGTACTACAACTTCTCCATATGAATATCAGACATAAGGTACCTGCGCTAAACATGGCCCGGTTCTTAAGATGGCCCACTTTCAATATTTTGTGCTCTTTAACGTTCCAATTGTTTTTTTATTGTTGTTAAGAATTTTTACCAAACATGTTGATTTGCATGTTAATTTTATTGACAAATAAATGAGTAATTTTGTCATAAAGATTGTTTTCATGAATGATTTCATGTCTTTAAAATATTTTAACATTGCAAAAAATGGGCTTTATAAGGCGCATATACCTCATATATATTTAGATTGATAGCCATATTGCCGTAATAGTAAAAAAATCGTCTATCCCCCTGTTTATTCTCTATTTCCAAGCGCTAATGATATGTCACAATCCGTCCAGCCGTTTGCGCTGTACCGCGTGCCAAAAGAAATTGACATACATACAAACATACATACTTACATACGCTCGAAAAACATAACCGTCCTTCTAACGCAGTCGGGTAAAAGATTTAAAAAGATTGGATATAACTCTATCTAGCAGAATGATAGACTGCAACCACTATATCCGTATCAATTTATCTTGTGGGGAACACCGTAGTTTGATTGCTCCATTAATCATGGTATACCTGGGGGAGCTCCATGGGATGACAAAGATTTCATCAACTGATTGCGCCTTAGGGAACGTTTTTCGACAGTCATCAGTGTTTTACGTTGGTAGTTTAAACGAACAAATTTATATTTGTAAATTAAAAAATAATTGTGATTTTTATAATAGAAAGGAGCAAAGGAAACCAAAAAATCAATCGAATAGACCACACAATGAGGTACGCCCAGCTGATCACTTGGGGGAGCTCAATGGAGCAACGTGCCCAGGGGACCCTAATTGTTCCGCAGATACCGAAGTCCTTTTTGCAGCTCCAAGCACGGCCGATGGGAAACTTTTAGTGCTGTAAAAATCCCACTTAATCCGGCGTCACTCCCGACGTCGGGTACCTTTTAAAGGTTTCCTAATTAAAAACAAAAAAAAAGATTTAAGTTCGGGGCAGCCCTTAGCGTAGCCATGAAACTATGTAATGCTCCTGTATAAGGCATAAAAAATTATGATGTTGCATCTGATATTCATCCACAGTGATTTTCATTTCAACCATTAATTCCCTTTCTTTGGTATTATGACATGCAGGTATACATATAGATTGTAAGTCCACGATATATTATTCAAGTCTAACAAAATAAAGAACCTAAGGAAAACAAAAGGTCTTATATTTGTGGACCACAAACATTCGATCCCACGGGAATAACCCTGACATAATACTGACGCCATCTTGCCTTGTCACACTCGTTTGAAGAAATATGTACCTACTTATTCTTATCTGCTCTATATTGTAGCTAAAGTCTACATATTACGTATGAAGCCTAAGTTACAATACAAATATAACTCATGTAATACATTTTTTTTTTACTTTTATAAATATAAAATAGCAAACGAGCAAGCAGCCCATCTGATGGTAATTGGCTACTGCCGCCCATGGATACCTGCAAGCAACTTCATATAGAACAGGGGTTCCATCTGAAGTCGACCACAGATGCGTTGCTATTTCTGAGGATTGTGTTGGTCGCCTCATATAAAAGTGTCGGCAACCACAAAAGAGGAACCACAAAGATTAAGAAATATGCTGAGTTTTGATAATTATATAAAAAATATGACCTATTTTTTAGACTATATCTCAACTTGTTACATTTTCCCCCACTATGTTCATTTTTCCTTTAAGTTAAAGATACAGTTTTAGCTTTATTATATTATATTAGAATAAAAAAACTTTTAGCTTTTACTATACTGTGGTTAATGGTAAACTTTTATTGTATTATTTTGACTTCATACATTAAATAGATAAAAACAGAATTGTTAAATTTTGACTAGCTCTCTTGAAAACGAAAGTTTTTTTGTGTCGTGTGATTTATGCAAAGTAGGTTATGTATGATATACCTAGGATAAGTAATGATGCTGATTCAGTATTTAATACCCTTGATATTAAACTATTTTTTTTTCATACGTGACTCAAACGCCAGCGACCAGCAGTCTGAGCAATTGATGATGTCATGGATGTCTAAATTAGAAACCTTACGGCGTTGCGGTCGCACCATTTGTTACTGACCAAACAATAATTCAAGTAGTTTACGACTTATGACACATGCCTTGCTAGTGTTGTCACGGTATCGATAGAAATTTACAACTTATGACATATACCATGTTAGTTATGTCACACTATCGATAAAATTACTGCCAAGTTTTCATCCATCAGCCATCAAATTAAAAAGGAATAGTATCGAAAGTTAAAGA
Source organism: Cecropterus albociliatus (assembly GCA_018250195.1). Classification (NCBI taxonomy): domain Eukaryota; kingdom Metazoa; phylum Arthropoda; class Insecta; order Lepidoptera; family Hesperiidae; genus Cecropterus; species Cecropterus albociliatus. The sequence goes on along the minus strand of DWND01000472.1, from coordinate 6,747 downwards.
TTTTTATCAGCGATTCTGTGAATTGTATTAAACTCGTATAAATCCCATAAAAAGCAATGATAGCCTAATCCTTGAAATTCGGTGTCTCAATCCAGCTACCCAGGCAGCCCTACCTACCTGTATTCCTACTAGGTACCTACTAGGTATTTCTTAAATCATATGTGTATTAAGAATTATTTATCACTGCTTTACGAAAAAAAAACATCGTGCGGAAACATACACAGTTCTCCGAACAAAGCTGTCAATGGTGTTTATGGTTTAGAAATTCGTACTAAACCAGCGCGGTAGCTAATGGCCTCAAACTCTCGCATTTTGTGTGAAAAACCGTGCCTATCAGTCGACAATAACGGGTTAACGAGAAATAGTATTCTTATACTGTGAGCTACAGTACCGCCTTCATCCTTACTATCAATTGAAATATCGATATTATTGGTATTGATAGTCTATCGATAAACGATTGATGTTCGATTATCGAGCAACAACACTATGCCTATAAGTTTAGCTGGTCTAATATGACCTTTATTAATGAGCCAGTAGGGTCATAATAGTGTAAAGCAGTACCGTGAGGTTTACGGTTTCATTGTAATGAAGGTCTGCGTCAAAATTTGGACGCCATAAACAGTAAGGGAAAGTACTGTGACCTATTTTTGTAGGCAGTAATTCTTTTCGTATTAATACCACTTTCATTAATATATACTATAGAAAGAAAGTAGCAATGTTTACTTGATCGCTAAGTATTCATTGAAATTTGTTAGATAATTAAAATCTTTTCGTAACAATTGAACTATGATCTTCTTAATAAGATTTTTAGTGGAATTTTCAGAAAGATCAAGCGGTTCCTAGTCCCACAAACATTTGTAATCAACGCCAATTAAGATTGGAGTTTATTTAATGTAATATTAGAGTCTATTTTATGTTAGCTACGATGTGTCGCTATCCTGGTGAATCAGAACTTAGCAATAGAAGTAGAAAATGAGCATGCAGTACATTTGATGGTAAGTGGGCACTGATGTCCGTGGACATCTGTAACTAACCGTAGACAAGATCAATCTTTTATAACAGATGCGTTGCTACACCAGAGGACTAAGTTGGAAGGCCTCGGCTAAGTATGTATATCTCCGTTCCCGCTCCCCACAGCGCAGTGAGCGCATAACACTGCTGTTATTATTTCTCTGCGTTGAAAAAAAAGGCATAAATAATGTTTTTTTTTATGATGAGTTTAGATTTCTGTTCTGGGTTTGAATGTTTGTGTGTGCGACTTTGTGTGTCCATGGCACCCACGACACGGGAAAATCCTATTGTGGGGCTATGAGTGTAGAAAGCGTGTGTGTGCGTATTTCATTCGTTGACTGCTGCTGTTAGATCCCGCCCCTAGAGCTATAGCTACAGCCATGGCGATAATATAAGAAGTTCTAACCTTAAAACATAAGCATAATTCACTTTCCAAAGTTTTATTCCTCCATTCTCGGAAGCCGGCTTTCCAAGAACCGTATAGATATTAAGCAAAGTTCATATCGCTAACAATCCCTCATTGTGAGTTCGACGTCCGTCCCGATAGTTATATCATACCGCCCGTTTATCTCAGTTTAAAAGTTCGTAGAACAAGTATTTTTGGTGAAGGGTTCGGTAATCTTTATGGGCTTACAAGGGTGCCGCGCCGATCTATACTTTATAGTCCGTAGTCAGATAAGGGTTCAAATGCTACACTTGTGTTATTTTTAAACTACTTCTTATAATGTATATATATAAATAAGTAAATGTACAGCGGCTTGGGTTGCATGATTAAGTTTATTGTTAAACACCACTGACGACAGTAGTCATAAACAACAATAAGAATATATATAAACATAATGATATTTAAGTTGATTGTACCTTATGATTATAAATAACTTAAATAAATAGAAATCACAATATAAATAAATATAAATAACTAATTAATCCATAAATATTATAAATACATTACATAATTTTATACTGCTATTAAGACTATTTCATAAACGGATATTGTATTGACTTTGTGACAGTTTCTTTAATACCTGCGGCGTTAATTATTTATAAATAGGAAGGAACAATCATAAAGTGGATCATTCTACCGATACCAGTGTAAGACGTTACTCTGTCCAAATGTATTCTTAAAGTTACAAAAGTGTAAATAAGTGTGGTTACAATACAATACAAAACAATACAATACAATTAATCAGATAAATAAATTCAAAACCTGTAAAAAGTGATATTTACTTTTGGTCATCCAACTTACTTATGGAATACAGTACGTGCTTGGGATCCGAACTTCGGACCCTCCATTAACAAGTTTCAATCATTAAGCTATCACTGCCCTGTGTATATACAACTTCATATAGTAAAGTTTTTCTTCTTGAAGTTGATCACAAATGCGTTACCAGTTGTGAGGACTAAAATGATCACCTTATATGTAAGTCGACTGGCATTCCATCAACCTCACCAACCCTTCTACCGAAATGCAAGAACTATACAAGACCATCTTAGTCCTCGGGAGTAGCAAGGCATTTGTGGTTGACTTCAGATGGAACCACTGTTCTGTATGAGTTTGCTTACAGTTCTTCATAGGCAGCAGTGGTCACTGCATTCTCGTTAGTTATTTCAATGTTATAAAAAATATAGTTCCAACGAGTGTCATAATTTCTAAAGTATGACAAAAGTACAGCAACACCAGATAGAATCCGGGCGAATTCTACCACATTTCAACGTCTTTTAAGAAATACGGAAAAGCATCTTCCCTAATTTTCTATTGAGCTCTCATTTCGTGCACTTTCATCTGTTTATTTTTGTTCAAAAAATCTAACGAATTATAAGCTTTTTTTTCAGTCATAAGAGTAATAGAATGGAAATGACTGAAAATATTTTCAACGACGCCGTAAAGTAACTCTTGAATAGAGAGTATGAAAGGGCTGGTTAGCTGTAACTGGGTGCTGGCAGGTCGCCATCGGCAAGTGGATTAGGTATGGGTTTCACAGCTAGCGATCAGCGTTCGAAAACGAAGAAAATTTTCGCTAGATGAAAGGGTATTATATTTTCTTTCATGCTGTAAGGTCTTTAATAAAAGCTTTTGAAAGCATTGTTCTTCGTACAATAGCAGAAATTGAATATGCATAATTTATATAATAATAGAAATCGTATAGTTAATGCTAGTAACAATTGTATAAGATTTATATGAAAGAATCTTTATTTGCAATAAAATCTATTTTTATAACTGGATTGTTATGTGGTTAATATTAAAATGCTTAATATTTGTCTATTTATAAATTTGTTACGTAGTATTTTATATTTCAAGATGTATATTCTTCAATGCTTTGTGACCTTTATATATTTTGAGGATTTGCGACTTTACTGGCATTTTATTTAGCATGTCAAACAATGACTAACACAATAATTCTAGATTTTTTGCATATCACTTAAAACACGCACGCTTTCTACATTTATAGCCCCACACTAGGATTTTCTCCTGTGTCGTGGGTGCCATGGACACACAATCACAAATACACAAACACCCAGACCCAGAACAGAAATCTAAACTCATAATTCATATTTCTGTCTGGCCGGGAATCGAACCCACTGCGCGGCAGACCGGTATGGTGACCGCTCGGCCACGCGGGTCGCCAAATGCATGTATACAAATAAACATACACACATATAGGTATGTATGTGTGTATGTCTCTTTGTTTGTTTGTTTGTATGTATGTCCATTTCTTTGGCACGCGCTACAATCCAAATAGCTTGACGGATAGTGACTTGTGACATATCATAAGAATCGTCTCAGTTTGTAAAGTGACATAGGCTACATGATTTTTAAAAATGAAGCCGAAAAAGATAATAGGGGGATAAGGGGGGATATCGAACGATTTTTTTTACTATCACGACAATATGGGTAGCAAATGAAAGCTAGTAAATAGACCCATCTGAAAATATATATATTATGATACTTTTACAAAAACTGCTAAAACGCTTTAAATGAAATATATCATTATGAAAATGAAAAAAGTTTGAAGCAAACGGGTTTCATGTTTTAATGTTTTTAACCAGTTTAGAAGTAGCCAACGAGCATGCATTCCACCTGATGGTAAGAAGGCACTGTTGTCCATGGAAATCTGTAATCAACTTGTACGTGTAAGATGTGGAATGAGGTTCCTCCTGGGGTATTCCCGTTGCGCTATGAAATGAGGCTCTTCAAAAAAGGTGAGAAAAGAGCTCTCCTTCAAAGCCGGCGATGCATTGGCGACTCCTCTGGTGTTGTAAATGTCCATAGGCGACGATGACTACTTCCACTACCAACAGGTAACCCGTCTGCCTTATCGTTAGGTTAAGGTATAAAAAACTTCAGATAAGAGTCTGACCTGGTGTTAGCCACAGCTGCGTTGTTACCCCTGTGGACTAATTTGGATTGTGTCGGATAAGTATATCTCCCTTATCACACATTTCAGACCGAAACACAGCATCATAACACTGCTGTTATTATCGAAACAGGTATAACGGTGGTGGTCGGACCACAAAGAGTTCTTCCATCTTCAGTTTTCATATTGATTTATAAAGTAAATTAACGGCATTTTTTTAACATCATTTTGAACGTTTGTGGAGATAGATAGATTTATGTTAGTCTTTCACGAAAAAACTACAAATCTGTTTCTTTTTATAATTACGTCTATTTTATTTTTGTCATTTACGTTTGGTTTGGCGTACAATTAAGATGTTTTGTAATTTATTGTAAATAAAACTGGTTGGTATAGAACCAGTATTGTTCGACCGGGGAGATACCACCGCTACACCTATTTTTAGCGTGAAGCAGTTCTTACGTTTCATTGGAAGGGTGTGGTTGCCGGCTAACTTATATATGAAGCGACCATCTAAGTCCTCGGGCGTAGCAACGCATCTGTGATCGAATTCAAATGGTATCCCTGTTGTATATAACGTTTTTAAAGGTCTATATAATATAGTAGAAAAATACGGACAATTTTTCTAATGAGATGTCGGAAATAAACACATTGTCTAGTAACAAAAGCTGTGAACGTTGTATATGAAGATATTACATTAGTGTATTAAGTATCTAAATATATTTTCAGTGTACTCTAAGAGATTTATGGACACAAACATACGTAAAACAGATTATATATATGTACATTATAAATAAATATTGTTATGACAACCAACTTAAAATGTCGTAATTGCAATGAACACATTGTACAATAAATCATTGTTTCATTTCGCTTCGATCAATCACAGTTGCAAACAAGCAGATGTACGACTCAGTAGCTACTAAGTTGCCAAATCGATTATAGATCTATCGATAGCAGTCGACCTAAAATCAGTAACACAGATCGATATCTACGAGCAAGCAGTACAGCTGATATTTAGTGATTACTGCGGCCAGCATTGCTATCGTCTTGATTTTATTTTTCTATAAGAAGAGCAGTGATATCCTTATGGTTGAAACTCGGCCTCTTAATCGAGGATCCGAGGTTCGAATTCCAGGCACGCACCACACATTTTTCTAAAATTATGTGCTTATTAGATTTTAATTATCACTGCTTTACGGTGAAGGAAAACATCCTGAGGAAACCTGCACATCTGAGAGTTCTCTAAAAAAAAGTTCCCAAAGGTGTGTGAAGTCTACCAATTCGCATAGGCCAGCGCGGTAGACTATGGTCAAAAACTCTTTCATTCTGAGAGAAGACCCCTGCTCAGCAGTGGGACAGGAAAGGGTTGACGATAAATATAAAATTGATAAACAAAATCTCCGCTCGTCTAAGACAACGAGGAAGTTCTGACTTCCTAGTTTGCATTGAACTTCTTAACATATGTAAAACAGATGCATTTTAATTTACATATGAAGGTCTTGTTTATTCTAAGTCACGAGAAAAACATTGTTATTTAATGTGAAGGTTGCCATGAGGCGGTCCGAATTAGATCTCACGATAACACTTTGGAAATTACGAGACTTCGGTACCCTTAGTACTAGTTTATTACGTTTCAAAACAATACCTGTTTATGTTTCGCCAATACATTACAATATACATATTTGTTTTCGCTTTTGGCTGTACATTGCAATACTTACAACAGTCTGTAATTGCAGTCCAACTGATGGTAAGTTGTCAACCAAACGTAGTGTTCGACCGAATCTTCGGCTTTTGCCACCTTCGGCCAAAAGAAACACCTTCGGGAAAGCCTCCGGCTTCGGCCATAATGAACTGAAGGTTTAGCCGAAAGTTTCAGCAAGCGAAAAGGTTAAAGTGTAAAGAATGCGATACACCGCCTTTGAGATAGTAAAACGAAGAGGAAAGGGCGCATTCATCACAATCACAGATGCGTTTTTACTCCCGAGGACTAAGTAATAAATTAAGTAATGAAGTTAATAATTAAAATGAAAGTGGACGCTAGAAAAAGGTGTGGCGGTGTCACCTGTCCCGTCGGTCCATAAATCTTCTATAACCTTGCAAAGACTCCCACGTAGCGCGGCCACTGAAGACGTACAACTGTACCGCTGCCTAACGGTAGCCAATAACACCGGTGGACAGTGTATCCACTGAGGGAATTGCCCGGGTAAAGAGGGGTTCCCAGAAGCCCGCAAACCTTACGCCATGCGGCGACGCCACGCCGCGGCATAGGACTACTTTCGAAGTCAAAGTCAATTCCTGTTAAAGGTGCAAAACTAGTAACATTGTTGAAATAAATGTAGTAAAACAGAAAACGCAGTGCGTTATGTTTATAACTATAAAT
>DWND01000471.1:0-10273 GCA_018250195.1 Cecropterus albociliatus | reverse complement strand
GGACACACAAAGACGAATACACAAACACCCAGACACAGAACAGAAATCTAAACTCATCATTCAGATGTCTGTCTGGCCGGGAATCGAACCCGGGACCCTCTGCGCGTTAGATCGTTATGGTAACCGCTCGGCTACGCGGGTCGTGTAGGGACTGAACAACCGTTAAATTAAATAAATAACACTCCGTTAAAATGTATTCAAACGCGTTATTTTCATACAAACGGTGTCTAAAACTGATAAATTTAAGGCCAATTCACTCCAACACGGACCGTCGACGCCACCTGTCGGCGGCGGGCGCAAATAAATCGCGCAGTAAAAAATAAATGAAACTCCATTAAGCGAAGCGCACACTCGCGCAGATGTGCCGATAGATACTCGCGTGTACAAAACATAAACAATAAACAAATGTAGCTGATATATTACATTGTAATATACGTTTATATTTTTCATATTATGATAATATTGGTCGACAACTGTTTTGGTGAATGCTAAAGGTCAATGTTGATAAATTTTTCATATAAACATTGGTACTAATATTTATCGTTTTTTAAACCTTCGATTCATAAACTGGTATGTTGTAAGTTTAACGTTTGTATGTATGTCTGTGGCATCAGAGGTTTTAATAGGGTGAATGCGCTTTTTTATTTACTTATGCTATTTTTTATTTAACTACATAGTCCCGAAACATACTATAGATTCGAGAGATGTTTAATCATGTTCAGAGAAGAACGCAGCACGCAGATAATTAATAAAAAAATATATACTATCAATCAATTAATTGTATAAATTGATATAAAATTATATAGCAACACGAACTTTGCTTTTAATTTGGCTTTCATACCGTTAAACAGTAATGATTAATTGCTCAATGTCGAATGATAAAAGTGTAATGAATCTCAGAATATTTATAGAGAAAGAATCCCATAATTTAAATTAACAAATAAAATGACTGCGAAAAAATTACTTTCCTTGATCCCACCATGGCAACAGGGTTGTCATAATTCGAAGAATTCGCTGAACCGTATTTAATGAAAACACTGAAGATATTTTGTATCATCGTGCAGACTCCTTCCCTGACCAGTAGCTCACCTTGTTGGCGAGGTGCAGCGCCTGCTCGGCGTCCTTGAGGTCGGCCTCGAGCTTCTTGCGGTGCGCGAGCGCGGCGGCGCGCTGCTTGCGCTCCTCCTCCAGCTCGGCCTCCAGGTCGCGCAGCTGCTTCACGATGCCGCGCCGCTTCTCCTCGCCCTGCTCCTCCTTGGCCTAAGGGCGGACACGCACGACGTTACCCATTATATCATATTACTAAAATACTGCGAATAATAATACTGAAACATCTTTAACATACTAGACATATGTATATTAATTGCACTTCTAAATCTAAATAGTAATAATTATTACCAGAACTAATATTTTTCTTTAAAACCACACAGAGCACTATTTCTTCATTTTTACATAAAATGTTTAATCTAGAATACAAGTTATTCAATAAACTTCTAATCGTTAGAGCGCTAAGAAAAATTGCTACTTCAAGAATAATCTATGCTTTATTCATAAATATTGATATTATTTTACTCTAAATTCATTTTTTTTTAGCCAAAATATAACCACCATAAAAATCGACGCTTTGTTAAATTATTTCTCAGTTAGTTACCTAGTCCTATGTACCTTTAACAATGTTTGTAGTTACCTATCATCACGTATAATCACGTTATTATTTTAAAACCTCCCCTGGATTATAGAAAAAAAACTTCAAAGCACCGACCTGCAAGTCCCGCTCGAACTGAGCGCGCATCGCCTGCATATTCACTTCCAGCCTCAGCTTGGCGTCCTCGGTCAGCTGGAGGTCATCTTCGATCTCCTCGTTCTGCGCCTTCAGCTCCGCGAGCTGCGACTCGAGCGCGCGCTTGGCCTTCTCAAGCTCGTGCACGTTCTTGTCGGCGGTGCCTTGCGTGTTCGCCAGCTCGTCCAGTTCTGATTGGAGCAGGCGTTTGGAGCGCTCAAGCTCTTCGATCTGGGTAGAGATAAATGAACTTCATGTTGTACTTCGGATATAAAATACGTGTTATATATTTCGTAGTTAGTAGGCAATGGAACATGTGTATAAAACATATTATATATGAGTTCTCATGTAGTTATACACATATTAACATTTGTGTTATTTAGGAGATTTTGTAGAGAGGATATTTGTAATGTTCATATAAAATAATACGCGTAGCTTACAGACATCTAAGGAAAATACGGTAGTATTAATTTGTGCTGAGTTATACATAAATAAAAAATTCATTGAATGTGGTTTGGTGTGCATTTGGACGTGTCAATACGTTGTTAACTTAGTGTTTGTAGATATTTTCAAAGTAATTAGTTATAAAAGTATAGAACTTTTGAGAAAAAAAGTGTCGAAGTCAAAGATAGTTTCTAGAGATTTTCATCTGTACCGATGAATTTGCTTAAGTAAACTCATCGATACAAACGAAAACCTGTAGAAATGAATAAGTCATGATGTCTACCAACAATGTCCAATGTGACAATGCACCCGTACCTTCTCCGCGGCGTCGTCCAGCTCCCTGGTGAGGCTGAGCACGCGCGTCTCCTTGTCGCGCGCGTCGCGCTCGGCCGCGTCGCGCTCCGCCGCGTACCGCTCCGCCACCGCGCGCTCCTCCGACACCACCTGCGATTTTGATACAATTTCAAACACACAGACATACGATCAAACGTAATTCTTAAAAAAACTATAGAAATTTCAATTATTATTTATTTCAAGTTCTCCAAACAATATTCTTTTCAAATATATACGACGATATAGAGACACGGTACGTTCATTTTTATTTTATTTGTGGATAACATTCTACATTCGTATGTCCAACAAAACGATTCACTGTTTCGTTAACTGCATTGCGGACACTTGTCCATATTTTTCTGCGCCCTTTTGAATGCCTCTTTTTGATACTTTTAATAAATAACACCCAAAATAAACGGCAAAAGTAATGCGCAATAATCCTTTATAATAACGTACCTTGTCGAAGCTCTTCTGTTTCTTCTCCAGCTCGAGCACCTTGGCGCGCTGCGCTTCCAGCTCGATGTTGGTGTCTTCCAACTCCGCTTGGATTTTCTTTTTGCCTAAAATTAAGATATTAACGTGTTATGAATAAATTATTTTTATATGAAGGGGTATTAAGTTCTGCGCGAACTAGTGTAATATTTTAAGGGCGTGGGAAGAATGTGAATGGCAAGACATATGTTTACAGGATGGATCCCGAATTCCATTTCAGAAAATATATGTATATATTATTATATGTCTGTATATACAAAAGCAGGCATATAAGCACGCACGCTCGCACGCACGCACACATACATACATACATATGTACACTTGTGCATAAGTGTGTCGTACTCACTCTTGTCCAGCTTGTCGTTGGCCTGGCGCAGCTCGTCGAGCTGGCGGTGCAGCGCCTCCACGTCCTTGGCGAGCTTCTTGCGCTGCTCCTCCAGCGCCGCCGCCGCCTCCGCCTCCTCCTCCGCTTTCTTCTTCGCGTCCGCCACTTGCTGGCTCAGTGCTGTCACCTGGATGAGAGAGTGGTTTGTATTATGTTCCGCTTTATACTCTTTATTTAATGCTGTCTACTGATGAATTTTTAACGATGATTTTCGAAGGTTAATACTAATTTCACTATAAAATTCATTAAGTATTAAGTAAGTACACTCTTTAAACTTTCCATTCCATTTTAATTTAACATGTTCTCACATAATTTTTTATCCGAATTTGCTCATTACCTTATATTAAAAATCGAAGCGATCCTTCTTACACATTAAATTACTTGTATAAACTATCATCCTTCTTCATATCTAAACTGATTATAAATCTCACATCGATCTATGATAATATCGTACTTCAATCAAATAACGCTTTAATTAAGGACTAATAATACATATAACCACTTCGCACCACTGTCTACCAATTCGCACTTGGACAGCGCGGTGGACTATGGCCTAAAACTCTCTCATTCTCAGAGAAAACCCGTGCCTAACAGTGGGACAATAATGGGTTGACGGTGAATACATATAACCATACCATATTTTAGACTTAAAAGACTACACCAAAATGTAAACTAAATGTAATCTTCTAAAGTAAAAACTCGTGAGCGATGGTACCTGTTTCTCGAGGTTCTTCTTGGCCTCCTCCTCCTCCTCGAGCTGGTCGCGCGCCTGCTCCAGCTGCTGCTCCACGTTGCGGAGGCGTGTCTGAAGCGACAGCTTCTGTTTCGTCTCCTCCTCTAGAAGAGCCTGGAATTAAATATAATTTTCATGAATATGAGTAATTGGAATACACTGAAGGTAGATCTTTGCCTTGTTGTAATTACTAAAATTTAATTAAAAAAATGTAAAATATTTTTTTTTGCGTTTCAACTAAATAATTAAATTAAGTAATCTGCAGATGTTTCACATGATGATACTCAAAGTTATTTAGATTTTTTTTTATTTTACTTTTCATCATGAAAATTTAGGAATCATCAGTTGCAACTTTTTAAAATTTATTTCTTAGTTTCATTTCGAACAGATAACGACCACATTAGTGGTCATTATTTGTTGACTGACGTGAAAGAGTCATGAACGAAATCCAGAAGATGAGCAGTAGAATCTTTCGGCAAAGTTACTGGACAAGTCCGTTCACTGACATACTCAACCAAGCGCGGAAAGCTTGACGACTTCAAGGCCTACTTAAGCTAAGGCCTCACTGGAAAAGCCAGCAGTGTACTTCAGATACGATAGATTGTATAAACATCCTGTGTTACCTGTGCCTCAGCGTGCTGCGCGGAGGCGGTGGCGGCCAGCTTGCTAGCGGCAGAGGCCTTCAGCTCGGCCTGCTCCAGCTGCTGCAGCGCCTGCTCCGCCTCGCTTTGCAGCCGCACCACCTTGTCCGCCACTTCCGACCTAGGCAGGCAATCATCATATTTAATTAATATTAAGCCGAACTTGTCATAAAATATTAGTGTGTTGACCTAGCGTTATCAAACGCCTAAAAATAGTATAGTGTATATAGGACAGCGAGTTGAATCTGGTTTCGATTAAGCGGCCGCATTGTACTACGAATACATACATAAGGGCATTTTTCTCCATACAATTTAACATAGAATTATAGGCTTACCTGTGTCGACCACTGTTGCATCACTACCCCTGACTACTAAGTTGAAATGTCTCAATAAGTGTCCGTCTTAGTACGTTCTTCAAACGAACACTACGTAGAGTTTAGTACAACTGTCCTAAAGCTATCATATTGTAGTGGTGTAATCATTAAAACATCCTAAGATTTTTTTTTGAATTGAACTTGCACGTTAAATTACGAGCACGAAGGCATTGTATACGCGTAAGTCACGTGGCACACTACACTCGCACGCCTTTCGAGCTTTTTTTTCCTCAAAACGATCACAACATGGGCACAAACGTAAACAGTAGTCAACGTTAAAGTGCGCAGGTCCGCGTCCCCCGGCGCGGGGCGCAGCTCCTCGGTACTTACCTGGCGCGCTCCACCTCCTGCAGCTTGGCGGCCAGCTCCTGCAGCTGCGCCTCGGCCTGCTTGCGGCGCCGCTCGCCGTCCGCGCGCGCCGCGCTCGCGCTCTTCAGCTCCGTCGCCAGGTCCGCATTCTCCGCCTCCAGGGCCTGCTTCGCCTTCTCCAGGGCTGAGGGATAACACATTTTTTTTTTACAAAATGAAATAAATTAAGCTTCTTCACGCAAAAGGCTACTTTTACATCTCTAGATCACACGAACAATAAATTAAGAACTTATATAAAAGGACTACACTTCACAAATCATTACAAAAAAAAAGGTAACCCATTGCATATTTATCCTACTATAATCAAAAATTCCCTCCTCCAAAGAAGATGGATTTAGAGGTCTACGAGATTTCTTAGACACAAAATGACCATTATGCTATATAGGTTTAGCCTTTTCACATCATACAAAAATGAAAAATAAAAACTATATCTTTTTAGGTTGAAACCATGCTAACTTAAAGAGCTCCAATTTTAATAAAACACTAAATCGCCTCAAGTTATTTTCTTTAACCAGGTAAAGGTAAAATAATAAAAAAATTCGAATACACATATAATATTAGCCTTTTTACCGCATTTAAAGTTTAATTGCACAAACTGCTTCTTTAAATTATTACGAAAAGTATCGAACCCAGAACCCTATCACGAAAACTAACATCTGCAATGCGACGCTATATCCTGCTTCGCGTCCGGCAAGTGCGGACTCTTGCACATGTGCTGCCAGTAGTCCCGCGCGGAATTAAATGCGCTGCCCTCCTCGAGGGGCAGCGAGATGTTCTCCACCTCGTAGTTATCGTCCTTAGACATGTAGCCGAATTTCACGTTCTTCTGCCTACGCTCCTTCACGTTGGCCATTGCTCACTCGACATTACGTTGTATACGTTACAAACAAATATAATTACATCCGAAATTTTCATGTAAAACGCACGCAAAAAAGTTGTTTCAGTTTGTGACAACGTTACTGTGTTGACACTGTCGTCGTACTTTTTTTTATTGTTTTCAAAATTAGAATGTATTCTTGTCTACCAGTATTGATTGCGGATGGTGCAGTTTTTTATATGTTTCAAATTCATGACTATTTATATCTTTTTATATCTATACTTATTAGAGCGAGTCCGTTTGTATACACATTGTAATTACAAATGTTACTATACTCTATTAATAAAAGATAAAAGTAATGATAAAAAAAATTGGCATTTTACATGTCCTAAAAGAGCGTTATACGCGTTGGTGCCCCGGCGCAGTAATTAAATTTTAACCGTAATTAAAACTAAAAAACAAAAATTTAATTGGATATTTTTAAGAATGAATGGTGCTCAATTTAAATAAAGTACATTTTATTTTTAACAACATACATAATTCGAAAAAAAGGGTTTCAACTACTACAAAAAGACGGTTTATATAATTAGGTTAGAAATGGCTGATTAGCGACGGTCTATTGCAATGTTTTAAATTTTTATTTTTCATTTTGGTTTCTGTGTTGTGTATTATTATTAAAGTGTGTGGTTTGAACGAAAAAATCTGGCATATGTAACAAACATGAACCATCAACGTACCAGCCTTGGTCTTCTTGATCTGGTCGTGCTGCTCGTTGAGCAGCTGCAGCTCCTGCGAGTGCTTGTGTCGCTGCTCCTGCAGCGCGGCCTCGTGCGCCGCCGCCTCCTCCTCGAGGCTGCGCTTCAGCACCGCCACCTCCTGCTCGCGCTTCGAACGCAGCTCCTGTTGCGCTGGAAGGGGGATGACACACGGTCGTTGTAATTCGAAGATTTCAATCAAATATTATCATCATTCATCATTCTGACATTTTTAACGAGTTTTATATGTGTTGGTATATATCAATGTGTCGATATAGTACGAGAAATGAACGGTAAAGAGCATAAAAATCAAGCGTAAATTCAGACTTAGATATCTGAAAGGAGCTCCCTAATATCCTCTAAATATTAAAGCGATATCATACAACGTACGTAACATAGCAAGTGGCACCGCAGTTGCGACGATGAACCCGACATTTAATGCATAAATATGGTTATATTTTGTACGTTTATTTTCTTTTACCGTGCGGCACTATTCCTTATCAATAACAAATTAAATACAATTACTATTTCTTTACACCTAATTGTATATTATCTACTTCTGGATTAAAGTTAATCGAGGCCGTAGAATGAACACATAACTTACCAGCAGTAGTATCGAGCGAGTCGAGCAGCTCGCTCTTGAGCGCCTCGAGCTCCTCGTTGAGGTCTCGGCGCAGCTTCTCGGCCTTGGTGCGAGCAGCGCGCTCGGCGTCGAGGTCCTCGTGTGCCTCGCTGAGAGCCGCCTCGGCCTCGCGCGCGGCCTTTTGCGCCGCCGCACGCAACGCGCCCTCCTCGTCCGCGCGCGCCACCGCCGAAGCTAACTCCTCCTCGCGCTTCGCTGTAATCACATTGTAAATGTTACTGTATGCTGACATCACCTCAATGCTATCGCTTACATAATATACAGAGTGGAGATTCTTAATAATTTCAAAAACGATAATAATACTTCTTATCCTAATTAAAATAAGTTCTTAAAAAGTTATAGTTATATATTAACATATAATGTGTATATTAAAATAAATTTATAAAATCTGGTCAAGTAATTTTAAGCATATAAAGACACGTCAAATTTCAATGCACGATTAGAATACATAAGTCAAAAATCATAGCTTACTAAGTATAATCTGAAGCTCCTCGAGTTGAGCTCTCCTCTCCGAGAGTTGTTCCTTAACGTCCTGTAGTTCTGTCTCTACCTTCCTTTTCGCTCTGTCCACTTCTTGACGAAGTTGGTGATCCTGATGGACGTACGCACGTAGTTAAAATTTAAAACAAACATCATTCAAATTATAAATATATCAAGTATAAATAAATTTTTGAGAGTCGCATTGGTATCAATGTTGGATGGATGTTCAGGTACAATCCTATTAACTTACAGATATTTGTAATCAAGAGATATTAATACCCTCTGTTCATTCACTTTCTTCTATTAAAAATTTCAAAAAAGTGTATATAATAAAAACATTACCAAAAAAAATAACTTACCTTAAGCAATTTCTCCTCGAGCTCTGCGATGGCGGATTCTTGCTTGGCCTTCAGCTTGCTGAGGTGCTTCGCCTTCTCCTCCTCCTCCGCCAGCGCTTGTGACAGATCGTTGGCACGCTCCTCCAGGATCTACCAATAATTGCATTAATTAGTTAAAATAAATATGACGATTTGATCCTTGCCCTCATACTTGAATACTACAAATGTGTCAGAGGAACTTGGTCAGACCTGTGCGTCAGACCAGCGTGCGATACCGTGCCCTCTTCCCCCACGGGTTGTAAAATTATACATATGTATAATTTGTCACTGGGATACGACTTAAGAATTATCATTTAAAGGACGTTTAAATCAATTTGTTTATTTTCATAAAATTAACAGTACCCATACATTTTGACTAAATGTTATTTGGAGTATTAGAGAATAAATTGGTTAGAAACAATATCAGTACCATGATAGTAAATTAGTGCATACCTTCTTCTCCTTGACAAGTTTCTGGTTGGTGTCTTCACTGAGGGCGAGGTCCTCCTCGAGCTTCTTAATCTTGGAGTCACATTGCACACGTTCCAATTGCAATTTCTGTCGAGCGGCCTCCTCCTCTTCCAATTGCTCTTCCAAGTCCTGTGGAGGAAATTAAAAATATTAATGGTCTTTTTTTTTAATTTATTTCCTAATAAATTGATTGGTTCAAATGGTTTAAAAAAAAAGTCGTAAATAAATATTTGGCGCTAATAAGCTGGGTAAGTTTAAACGTAACCAATTTGACTGAAATACACTTTTATAACATGAGATAGTCAATAATTTTCACTGCCAATCGACTTATATGATCAACTTCTCTAAGAACAAACTATCTGAGATCGGCAGCATATTGCTACTGGCAATAAAAATACAACGATATTGAACGCCTCGAAACAGCGAATCTACCGGCGAACTACTTACTCCTCATCGACACTAGTCATGCTACAGGAACTTCTACGGTAAAAATGTACAAGATAAGTATGTAGGTGACCTGTATGTTGAGCTGCAGCCGCTTCTTCTCCTGCTGCAGCGCGCCGCAGCGCTCCTCCTCCTCCTCGATGCGGCCCTCCAGGTCGTGCAGCAGCTCCTCCAGCTCCTGCTTGCGCGCCGCCGCCCGCGCGCGGCTCTCCTCCGCCTCCGCGCACAGCTCCAGCTCCGCCTGGGGACACCGGGCACAACGTTAAAAAGTGTCAACATGCATCCCAACATAAAAACTAATTAACTGGATTTATACAAATTGACGGAGAAACGCGAACTGTTCGTAGTTCGAAAAAATACGAATTTAAGTTATATACATAAAAACAATTACTGTAATTTTGTAATGGATTCTGGATACATCAAATAATGTAATGTTTTTAGTGTATTAGACCATCTAATTTAAAAGTAATGAATTTTTTAAATAGTTTTCTTAAATCCCGAGAAAAGTTGAATTTTTCGACACGACAAGTTCGCTCACCTGCCTCGAAATATTAACTTGTATACTGATCAAAAAAACTACTAAAATAGACTAATTCCTTAATTCAGAACTGTTTATCGGAACTCATCAAAGATTTTCTATTAGACTAAAGAAAACATCTTACAATATAAATATCCTACAACAAATCGATGTTTTGTTAGTAAAGGACATATTTAAGTTATATAATCAAACACTTG
>DWND01000470.1:0-10275 GCA_018250195.1 Cecropterus albociliatus | reverse complement strand
TTTAATTGCCAGTATTGTCATGTCAATTTAATTGTCCTGTCGAAGTTGTCATTGTCATCAACTGCGTTTAAATATTTTGTTACTTTCAATTTTATTTAAAATTCGAAACTATCTTCTTTGAGTAATGTAATACTTGTTGATTGATTTATTCTTACTAATTAATTCAGTTAAAACATCATTGGCACGGTAAGAATATTAAATTTATATATTGTGTTAGCTTACTAGTAGTAACTCGATAACAATGTTTATATCTTGTATATCATTAGTTTTAAAAAAACATTCTTATAAAATGTAAATAATACAATAAAAAAAATGGGTCGGGTCTAGAATCGTGCCACTTTGATTGGGACTTCTGGCTATGTTGGGGGGCTAGAATGGTTCCAGGCGAAGCCTTAAAAGTGTGTAAAACATGTTCATAAAATGAATTAAATAAAAACTTTGTAAAGATACAAAATAATATTAATTAAATCAATTTGTGGCGAAGCCCCTGCAAAGCAAAAGAAATAATAACCCAAAATTAATTTTGGTTGGGTTAGGTTACGTTAGACTGTTTTAAACAGATAAAGGAACTTCGCAAAGCAGAGTTCCGTCTACTACCTAGGCAAAGCCTCCTAAACTTAAAAAAAAATGTTCTAAATTAATGATAAAGCCTGTCCTACGTTAGATTAGGCTGTTTTAATAAAAACAATTATGCAGAAAAAGGAACTAGCACTTTTTTTAAATTTAGTACTATTGAGGTTATGAATTTTCGAAATTCGATAAAAAAAAATACTCATCTCCGGCAGGCAGGGATCGCAGGAAGGGGAACTACTAATCCCTCCCTACCCCCTCCACCATCCCTCCCTTAAGGTGGCACGATTCTAGACTGCTGCTGCAACACATATTTAGACTTAATAGCAAATACTCATGAGTAGTCAAGGAGTACCTTGGAACATTCTGTAGTCTTGGAACTCTTATAAATTCTTTCTATTTCTCAATGCTTGACAATAACTATTATATATTTTATCGTACTTTTTTATGTATAAAAATAAAACAAGAGTGATTTACCAACTGTTTTATTCAGCCACAATGCAAAAATATTCACTTAGAACTACCTAACTAAATGGCATAGTATAAAATATATATGTACACTTAAGCATTACCTTAACTATTTATAACATACTATCACAAATTAATTGCGATAACTGATTTGTACTTAAAGGTGAGTAAACAACTAACACAGGCAACATTTTATTCATAACAATTACATGAATTTGGGCAAACAAATGGTTAAGTCATAAGCATCAACATAAACCCAAACTCATTTCCCCTTCACTCTTATTATGTTTGTTAGGTTTTCTTCTACCTACTTGGCCCAAACTAATCTCGCCCTGACTACGACATGGAATAATAGCATCAGAAGACTCCGAGTGGTACGAGTGAGATGTGGAAGAACTCAGCTCTGATATGGATGGAACTTTTAATTTCTGGAGCCTTCTTCTGAGTTTAAATCTCACTTCTCCTAAACTACTAATGTCTGATGAAGAATAATCACCATCTACAGAACTGGAACTACTTACTGCATTCTTCCTTAATGATTTCAATTTTTGATTATTACTATTAGTATTATTGTGTTTTGATTGGACACGAGATTCAAGATTTGATATAACTTCATGAGATGTCTGTGGAAGTCTTAAACTGAAGCGTGGAGAAGACAAATTGATAGATATGCCTAAATCGTCATCTTCAACATCAACTTTCAATTCTTCTTTGACCAGTGGACTAGTTTGCTGAGCTACGGTCAAGGACATAGCAAATGGAGATGTAGTTCTTGTTTTAGTTCTAGTTGGTGAAGTCGTTACACTTTTAACATGTGCTGGTGATGTCTGAGTGTTCTTTTGGGAAGCTACGACATTTTTCTCATTATTGGTTTCTATGTCTTTTGAAGTGGACGGTTTATTCAAGGTTTTATCCAATAAATCTCCATATTCATCAACAATCAGCTTTTTAATGAAATCTTTTTCTAATTGAAATAATTTCTCTACTTCTCCTTTTGGGTCTATAGAGGGCCACAAATCATTATGAATAGGTTGCACATTGCTTCTATCATTTCTAGGTGACGTTTGAGTCCCCTTCAAAGATATCTTTTGGGCACTATTGCTTTGTGTACCTGTTTCTTGTGTATCCACTGAATGAACAAATTCAAATACGTCCACTTTATTTTTGAATGATAGATTTAATTTTTTTGTAAAAGTCTTGTTTTGTACATTTTTTTCTTCGCTACCTTTTTTAATTGACTCATTATCACTGCCACTTGAATTTCTTGAATTAATTTCTTTGGAATGTGCATCACTGGACAGGCTTTTTTCTCCACTTCGAGCCGAATTATTCGATTTGTCATCTTCAAAGTCATCAACATAACTGTCTTGATCATCAATAGTGTTTGAATGCTGGTCTTTTTCAAAACGAATATTTGATTCATTCGCATTTTTTGAAAGGGTTTTGTTAAATTTTTCTTCGATATCTAATACTTCTTGGAGCAAATTTTCATCGGATGTATTGAGAATTTTGGGGATCTCTTCATGGTTGTCTATTTGCGCACTTTCAGTGTGGAACGAATTTTCTCTACTTAAAATCTTATCTAAAATTGGACTGAGAGGTATATCATTTCTGTTAGGTATATCTGACAATTCCTTTTCAATATCACTTACTCTTACACCACCTAAAGTTAGTTTGGAATATGGTATATATTCAGCGTTGTTTAGTTTGTTTGCATTTTTGGAAGCATGGTTGCAAGTGGATGTTATAATCTTTGTTTCAGTTTTCCTTGATTTACTTGCAGGTTTACCCGTTTTTGCTTTTCTAGAACTAGTTTGACAGCCATAGATAGAATTTAATTTTTTTTTCCACTCATCTAAATTACTATGCTTTGCAGATTCTCTCTTACTACTTGTAGTCTTCTTTTGTTTAATATTTTCATGTCGTAGTTTACTTGGCAATGGTTTTTCTTCCCTATCATGTTTTGTATTATGGCGGGCATGAATTCTGTTGATGATATTCATGTTATTACTGGAATCGCTACTTTCACACGAAGACATTTTAGAGATTTTCCTCGTCGGCTCTTTGATACTTTTCGTTGGAGAAAACTTTGAAAATTGTACATGGTTATCATTTATAGGAACTTTATTTTGGACTGTGACTGGCTCGTGTTGTATGGAAATAACTGCCACATTATTGTGACTTGCTACATTCTCACAAACTTCAGTAATATTAGGTTCAATGTTTAGTTGTAACACTTTTTGCTCTTTTAATTCACTTCTAATATTTATACTCGGCATATTCTGTACTTGTAGAGGTTTATGACAGTATTCGTTCGTTTGAGGTTCAGCGTATTTAAAGGAAAGCTCGTTATATGCCACAGCTGGCCTAGATATCTTTTCTTCTTGTTGCTTTTCACGGCTTTTCGTATTAATATGACCATTGTCATCAATTTGCATTATTCTCGTCTGCGTTACGCTTAAATTATTCTTTATTTTTGGTTTCTTAAGTATAGTGTCATTACTGACCTGAACACCAGTGCTAATGACCTTTTTCGGTTTTTGCATATTAGTAGCTATTGATTTTATTATTCCATCTATTGCATCCACTTTTTTCTTAGCATTTACCGGTATAGGTTGAGATTTGTCAAGAATTTTGTATCCATGAAATTTTGCGTTAACTATTTCCTCGATATGCACTTTTTCGTTAAAATCCTCATCTAACGGCGTAGGTAACGATTTCATTTGTACTCCTGGCTCGTGATATTTCGACAGTTCTCCGGAAAGCAGCTTCAAGTCGTCTGCAGTCGATTGCAGCATATCATGCAACTTTCTAAGTATGATTTCATCTTCGGGCCTCAGCGCTGGCTCTGCATTCCATAAACCATCATCTATGATGTTAACCATTTCAAAATTATTGCTGCGCTCAACCTGCAACAGATATATGTATATTAAACAGCGAATGCATTTGATGTCAATACAATGCTAAAACATTTTCTAAGCTACATGCCCGAACAAAGAAAAATAATGTAATATTTGGATCTGGTACAGATTTATAAAATTCTATTCAATGAATGGGACAGAAATTAAAATTTCAAAAATAAATAAAAAGAGATGATAAACATAAATATCACATCTCTAAAATATGAACACAGTTTTGTTATTTCTACAAAATGCAAATTTCGTGCTAGGTCCCTTTTATTTTCAGGTCGTGATTTGTAACGTTTAGTGACCATAATGCCACACATTTACAAGAAAAAGTTTACAACGTAGTTTACGTGCAATTAGTAACATCGTTAAAACATTTAAACGAAAACCCTATTTATTAAAACATTTTTTTGTACATATTGATATATATTTAATGTAACGCTTATATATTTTCAAAAGTTTTTGTCAAAATAGTAAAGTAAATCTCTATATATTTATTTATTTAGATTGGTCAATTTACTAGATTTCATTTGATACTCATATTGTCGTAATAGTAAAACAAACATCCCCCTTCCCTTTCTCTATATCCAGGCGCCATTTTTAAGAATTGTATAGTCTATGTTACTTTGCAAACAGAGACGATTCTATGATCATACGTCACAATCCATCAAGCCGTTTGGGCAATAGCGCGTGTCAAAAAATGGACATACATACATACGCCCGAAAAACATTGGACGCGATCGGGTAATAAATGTCTCATTACTTACCAAATATCGATCGACTGGATAACGAGGGGTCCCGGGGTTCATCTGTTGGTCAGACACAGCGGCTCCGGCATCCTCTCTGACCCCGCCGCGCTCCGTTCTGTTAACAAAATAGAATCTGTCTAAACACCCAAACCATATTTATCTAAACACATTTTTTGTTGCATGAGATATATAAATGTTCTTATGTCTATTTTATTGCTTTAATTGTTATTTTTTTATCGTTTATTTTAATTTACAGAACCCTCCAAATTTAGTTTATTCTTTCTATGAAGGTTTTAAAAAAATATTATGTTGTATTTACTTAGGTATATATGATAGCTTATACCGTTATTTGATTTCTAAATGAAAGTTTTTCAGAGTAAGACTACAATGTTGTTAACTAGTCATTAAAAAGTTGCAGTAGAATGTATTTATCACTAAACAGGTTAGCCTACGGCCAACACGTGTAACAATAAAAGAATTTCAGGTGTGGTTAGAAACTGAGATAACGTTAACACGTCTAGAAATGTGTGTATGTAATGTTTTCAAGGTGATCGAATAAGCGAATAACTTTCAAACAAATCAGATTGTTCTTAAAGTAAATATTATTACTTCTAAACTAGTTTCAACTTCTAACATTAGTGTTTCTCCCCAGCAGTCACTTTTTAATTTTGTTCTAACATAAATAACTTACATGGTAGGGATATAAGTTATTTGTGTTAGAACAAAATTAAAAAATGAATTATTAATATTACGAATATCATCTGATAGATTATGATAACAGTATCCGACAGCAGGTGTAGATAAATATAAATAGTGGTCTTTTGTTCTGGAATATTTTTTATTTATTAATATTAACTGCAGGACGTATGCAGACTTGGTTGCGACCATTTTGTATCGGGTACTCACGATACGCCGTTTTTTATTTACTTTATTGTTAAAATTTTTGGTTTGAACACTACGCTCTACTGCTGGGCACAGATCAACGCATAACTGTGGAAGGCACGGAGTTACCGCTGCATTGCTGTCTTCATATAAAATATCTGAGATGGATATGAGTATTATAGGACATGCAGGATGTAGGAAATAAAATTACAATATTACAAAATCACATCAATTGTATTTCACCAACATTTACATTAACGTCTTAATCGAAGCATTTCACTTGCTGCTTACAGTAAGAAAGATACAAGTCTCAAAATTATTTTTGAGTCGATTCTCCGTCGACATATTCTACAAACAAGCCTATGGTTACAGGCGGACTATAACATTTGTAATTGAGATATTAAATATTCGCGTCAGAAAGTCCAGCGTTCATGTCATTTACTTCTTCCTAAAAATAAGACCAAAAATGGTCGCCTACAATACACCGTAAATCCTTTACCATCTCGGTGCTGCACTTAAAACTTTGCATTGTAAGAACCAAATATTCCATAAAACATAGTTAAATCCTTCTCAATTCCAAGGTTTGAAATAAGCTACTGAATTTAAATGCAGCACCGTGTTGGTCACAAAAGCCAATACAAAAAACACGAACATTTAATATTTCAAACGAGAAAAGTAAGACGCACCTTTTGTGCTCACAATGTTTGCCAGTGCCACATTTGGGCGGCAACGTTTGACAAAACCCGATGGCTGGGCATTCTTTCGCTGATAATACTAATTATCAATTTCGAATCTATCAGAGAAACTTAAAGTAGCTCCATAAATTGACAAGTATTCTCGTTAATATAATGTTATCACAATCTGCAAATATTAAGAACATCAATACAAAACACTATAATCGACGTTTCAAAACAATAAATATCTGTCCAGCTACGGATAAAATGGGTCAGATAGCACCCGAGAAACGTAAAATGCATGCGATCGAAGCTTTACATGTGGTAAATAAAGTCATATATACATTTCCTGTAATGGCAAAAGAGTTTCATATTCAGCGAGATACATCGATAAAAACGTTCAAGTAGCAATGTAATATAATAAGAATTGTATAAATAACTACAAGGCTCACAGTACTAAATAATACTGACGGGATTCCCCGCAAGATTTCAATGGCTACTCCGAGTAATCTAAAATATGTACAATTAGACAAAGTATATACAACGTACGTATATGTACACAAACATCTAAAATAAATAATGGACATGTCAATTTTATTGAATGTTCTATTAATACGCGGCCTTTAAAGACCCTTCATGTCTCGTTTGAGGATACGAATTCACTGCGTTCATTGCGGTAGATAGACAACTCGTAACGAGAAATAATTATATTCAATTATTATGCATGTACGCAAGCTAAAAATCATGTCTTTGTGTTCAGATAACGAACCGAGCGAGCCGGCACGAGCGGGAGTCGCGGCGATACCCTCGCATACCACTCTAGACGACTCGAGTCCATGAAACGAGACCCATGTTAACCTACCGACAAGTAATTATGCGAAAACAAAACCCGACAAGCCGACCGGCGATCATCTGATAGCCTTCGAAATTGACACACACTACAAATTGTTTAACATTATGACATATAATGACAATAATATAATGATAATTACTTCACTTTATACAAATATAGCAGCGAGTTTTAAGAGTTCCTATAACGGCCGCGTGCTCGCGGATCTGACAATTTGACATTTCACAAAATGACTAGGTACGCCCGACGCGGTGCGACGCGGCGCCCGCCCGCTCCTGCGGCAACTTATCCTTACCAAGTAATCAACCCAAACATAGACGGCTCAGTAGAGCAGAACGTATAAAAATACACTTTTTGTATCACCTCCAATAGAAACTAAACAAAAGCTACGGAAAAGAAAAAACATCAGGCCGAATTTAGTCATCCAATGAGATACGGTAACGGAACTCGAGCCACTCTGAATAAATCGCTTCGTAGCGTAAAATAAAGACTATTTCGAATGCGCCGTATGTAATAAATATAAATATACACCGAGCTAACGTCTGTACAGGGAGCGAAACTACTCCGAAATCCACAACTACGTTTTACAGTCTGTAATCGACTACACATAAAATATGTCATGATCATATATCGTATAATACTCGTATTATAGTGTATAAGAATCACATAAATAAATGCCAAGTTCACTATGGTCGGGACCTAAAGGTAACTAAGAAAATGGCATCCGAAGAAATTCCTGCGCAGACGCACCGCTGCGTCGCCGAGGACCCGAGATACACTTCAGATCACAGAAACGGCGTTCCCGCGTACGACGTCCTCCGACGTACAAGAAAAAATAATCGTAAAATCTTCCAAAATGGATATGTACTATATTCAGAATATTGCATAGCTCACGTTCGATTAAAACATTAAGAACGCAACCGATCCTTCCGACAGACAGTTCGGTGGCGGCAAACCAAAAATCCATTACACTGAATACGGTCCATATCCCTGCGACCGTCACCGACGTAGAGCCAAACCCGAATCTCCGACTTCGGTTAGCGAACTTAATATAGTTTATTTACAGAGTTATGTACAAGTGATCGGTCGAACGGGTGTGGCCGGTGTGGCCGACCACGCCCCCGCGAGCCGCGTGGCGGCCTCTTGCCGCGGCGGTCGCTTCGCCTCCCGGGCTTCGCCGACGGGAGGGACAAGAGAAACAGTCGGGGCGCCGTCCCGGCGCCCTAAGTCTCCCGCTCCTTCTTGGGTTTGTATTCCTCGCCCAGGATCGTCGCGATCTCGCCCTGCATGAACGCCCACGGTACTGTCGAGTTGGCCAGTGGGCACTTCTCTCCGCTCGGGCAGTATACCTGAAATATATGATTAAAATAAATTTCTAAACGTACGCCGAGGAATTTAAAATATGTGTTATTATATTTTTCTCATATAAAGTTGACATAATATCTTCCCAACTCATGTTTAATCTATGCGTTTGCAATGAAAAGAATAAATCAATAAGTAAACTCACCTCAGATCCTTGCTGCCGCTTGATGGAGTCCCTGGAGCAGGGGAAGCAGAACTTGTGGTGCTGCTGACTCGGGCACTGCACGAAGTGGGTGTCCTCGAGGCGCTCCTGGCACAGCGTGCACTTGAGCAGCGGCGCGGGCGCGGGGGCCGCCGCCTCGGCGCCCTCGCCCGCCTCCGTGGACGACACGGACGTGGTTGAGGACACGTGCCGCGAGCCCGACGACCGCCGCCCGCCGTTCGACCCTGCCGGACGGGAGGACAACTTTTTACTACGGTCTGCTACTTTTGTACCAAAGAGAACGTCCGAGAGCGTATCGTCAGCAGACTGTAGTCGAGGACGGGCGCAAGCGGTCGTCGGGCGCCCCGCCGAAATCGGCCGGCGCGGCGATCGGACGCCCGCCCGAGTCCGACCTCTCGTTAGGCGACGGTTGCCAACGTTAACGGAGCGACTGAACGATATCGATACATCCACTAGTACTGAAGAGGTTATCACGAATTCTCAAAAACACTCGTTTTAATAATTTTGATATTTCAGATCGCATAGTTGTGTCTGATCAATGAAATGTCTTTGAATTCTATATTATGGAATTCTCCAGTTCCTAGGCTCGGAGGTGATCGCTGTGTTCTCGTAAATATAATCTATCTATACACATCGCTCCGTGTATTGCATGGCGCAAAGCGGTCCGAAGCGGGTCTCCATTCGACGTTCCCTTACCCGATGAGTTGGGCGAGTGTTGGCTGGAGCGGCTGGCGGAGCGTTGCGGCGGCGGCTGGGGCGGGGAGCCGCCGGCGGACCGCGGGCTGCCGGGCGGCAGGGTGTCGGCCACCGACATGAGCGCGGCCATGGGCGAGGGGCCCGCGCCGGCGCCCGACACCGGCGGGGAGCCGGCCGCGCGCCCTAGCGGGGAACCCGCCGATCCGTTCGTCAGCGGTGCACTGTTGCCGTATCCTGAAAGGTTTCATCACATTTCTTAATTTGTTGCTTCTATCATATGAAGTGAAGTCAGAATGAACAAAGTAATTACGAATAACATAGAGTTGATTTCCATTTAGAAATAAAAAATTATGTTCGTGTGTACAACCTAGTACTCCAGCTATAGGGCTTCATTATTTATTTTATATTCCGTTTTCTTTTTTAATTTCGAAAATGCGATTTGATTTTAAATAAAACTTATAGTTTCTATGATTAACAATATTGTAAGTGTACCTTCATAAATACCAGGTACAAGTCATGAAAAATCAAATTGGTTTGTTTTGTTTATATTGTATTTCTTAATATTCCTCAAATAGCGTAAAGTTTTAAGGCCTCGTAATAATGATAAAACTTGGCCATTTTTTTTCTTTCTTTTTGACCATTTGTCTTTAACTAATTACACTTTCTTTAACTAAAGTAATTTAAATTCCTTGCCTTTTAATATTGAATTGCCACTATGTAGACGATTTTTGGTAAAATCCGGCAATAAAATCACACCTTCACGCTAGTTTCAATAATGTAGTATTAAAAAAAATGTGCATTAAAATCTACAAAAAATGTGATATTATATGTTATTTATTATATGTAATTATATGTTATTGCTTTATGCTCTATTCTCGCTTTGTCAGTGACAGGCCATTTTCTCGACTTAAATTTCTTTTATTGTCTATGTTTTTAATTTATTCCAGTATCGGTT
>DWND01000469.1:0-10278 GCA_018250195.1 Cecropterus albociliatus | reverse complement strand
ATTCTAGATTACATTATGTATCGAAACAGGTCATAAAAATGTAAGTTTAATCTAACTAATTACATGCGATAAGAAATATTAAATTGAAGGTAATTATGCAAGAGTAATTAGCGTAACATCTAAGTTTTGAAACATTTTAAGTAGTAACATTGTTAAAAATATTATAATAAAGAACTTGACCGCCAAAACGATGTTTTCATTATGGTATGATATGATATGAAACGATGTTTTGATTATGATATACTTAATTTACCGCTTTATTTGAGCTTTGTCAAAATAATCAAGTAAGACTATTAAAATGTACTTATCTTTACAATGGTCTATTTACTTTCATTTGGTATTTCCTTCGATCAAATATTTGTTCGAAGGGTATTTCATTATTTATTATTTGATTTGACTTATCGTGATATTAAAAAGTCGTTCTTGCCCACTTTTTCTCCTATATGCTGGCTCTATTTTTAAGAAGTAAGTGTGTGTGTGCGTGTGTGTGTATGTGCGTATGTATGTATGTATGTATGTCAATTTTTTGGCACGCGGTACAGCCCAAACGGCTTGACGGATCGCAACGTATGACATATCATTAGAATCGTCTCAGTTTGTAAAGTGACATAGGCTATAATATTTTTTTAAATATGGCGCTTGCAAATAGTGGAAAAAAGGGGCAGAACGATCGTCTTTTTTACTATCACGATAATATGCGTATCAAATGAAAGCTAGAAAATTCTGAAAATACGTGTACCTACTATAATGCTTTACTAATGAGAAAAACTCATATAAATCGTTATAAATATATCATCATGAGCAAAAAAAACGTTTAAAGCATTCGGGTTTTGTGTTTTAATGTTTTTAACAATGTTACTAGTAATTAGATTGAAGTAGTAAACTAACCGGCTACCAAAGAAACCCATACACTTTGGAAATAGATGTGTAAGAAAAAAGTACCAGGAATAAGTGTAACACTACATGCATCTTAAGGACGGCTCAATTTCATCTTCAGCTGATCATCTTAGTCCTCGAGAGGAGTGATCAACTTGAGGTAGAACACTGTTCCGGGGTTGCGGGCGGCTATAGTAGGAGCTCAAACCGTCCAGCCAAGCGACCCCGGGAAGGACGGCAGTATGTGTGGTCGCTTACTGCCGTAAAGACTAGACGGTGCGGTGGGCCCAGCCGCTTACCTGGGTGGAGCCCGAAGGGGCAATGCGCTCAGAGGACTCCGGTTGCGTTCCCTTGGAGATCCCGGAGTCCTCTTCGCAGCGCTGAGGATGGCCACCGGGGGGGTGTTAGGGCGGTAATAATCCCACATAACCTGATGTCGCTCCCACGACGTCGGGTACCTTTTGAAGGTTTTCGATAACAAAAAAAAAGATGTTCTAGGAAATTATTGCAAAGTTTTTATTCTATTATATTATTATTATTCGGCTATGGAAGTTTTCTCAATGTTTTGCATATTTACATCATTCAGACTAAGACAGTCGGAGTGCGGTCAACTGCAGGTATGGTGACCTGTTCTCGCGAGAGATCTCCCTTTACCAATTTAATTTCATATAATAAAAGGTAGGAGAACTCCTGTCTAATAACAGTAGTTTGCATACCTGTATTTTGGTCTGAAGGGTGTGGTAAGAGAGATATACTTATTCGAGGTATTCCAACTTGGTCATCAGAGGTATTAACGCATTTATGGCTAACCTCAGGTAGGCCATCTTCTCTGAGGTTGATTACTGATGCCCATGGAGTGGTCACTTACCATCAGATAGACTGCATCGATTGCTACATCTAAATAATAAAAAAACATATCGACAAAAAAACTGATGATAATTAATATTATTAATTTATTTATTATTCGTTTTTAATTCCTTCAATAACCATTAACTTGGATGTTTCATATCTACCGGGCGTCTCATGAGAACCACATATTAATCATATGATTATTCATTTTACTTTGGCTTCTCTCATCGGCTTCCCTGATGGTAATTCTCCTCGGGAATGCCGTTGAATTGCGCTAACGAAAAGCCTTCGCGAAAATCCGTGCTTTACATTTTATTCCTTTTACTTTTGTAAATGACGCCGGTATTATTTTAAAATTTAAATGAAATCAAAGTTGTTTCGTTAAATGCGATTGTCTTTACAGTTTTTACGTGTAAATATTTATAACGGAAGCAGAATATTAAAAGAAATAAGTAGTAAATAAATGTTACATAAAATTATCATATTGTAAAAGCTTTATAAAGCTAGCGTCAATAACAATGGATGGCCTTTTAAGCTTTAGTGCCTTTTTGTAGAGTTCAGAGAGAGTTAACCCATGCTTGACCTGACTTAGGCTAAAGATCGCTACATCTTACGTAAGGTAATGTCAAAGATTTACCAATATTGGTAATACACGAATTTAGTTTTCAATTGTAAAAGATTCTCCATTAACTACTAAGTTATAAAATAAATAAAAAAAATTGAGTGACGGAAGTCATAACTAACATTTCTTCAATCTAATGAATACATTTTCTTAGAAAACTGGATAAAAGTAGTATAAATAAAATTCGCTCACAGCTGGTCAATTTTTTGTATATAATTAATATAAATTATTTTCGGAATAATATGGCTTTACTTTGTAAAGATAACAAACAATATATTAAAATAAACCAATCTCAATGAAAAATATTCGGTAGCATATTCTTGTATACAACATTTTATTACATTTTAAATACGAATGGCTACTAAAAGCATACCATCCAAGATAGATGTCGAACAGAGTCCAACAAAACAAATACTACAATAATTTGTAAGTCTAGCTTACACAAACATTTAATTGAGCAAATGAAAATAACAGTAGTACAAAATATAACAATAATAAACCATAAATCCTACGCTAGTACATTTTAATAATGATTTCGTATTGTAAACTATAATACGAACATAATACACGTGACAAATTAACACTACCCACTAATTTTATTTATAATTGCATTGTACTAAATGTATACCAACAACACCAATGAACTAATACTTGTTATCGCAAATCAATTGCGTTACAATTGCTATAGTCTCGCATCACCGCCGACTTCGCACAACACAATGAAAGCCAGTGTTGCCAACTTAGTCAACTACTTTCCCCTCAAAAATTCAATAATTTCTCAAACCGATTAAATTTTTTTGTTTAATCATAGATTTACTTATGCATATTCCGTTAATTAATTTTATTACCCTATAACAAAAGGGGAAAGGCAGTAAGTTAGCTACACTGAGAAAGCGCTTCTCGCTACCTACACACTGACATTCTAGCTACACTGCCTCCAATCTGACGTACACTTTATGCACAAAAGTGCGCTCCAAAATCACAGCTATGATATTTCATCTCTCTAACAATTTATTCTTTTCTCGTCGTAGAGTATTATCTATAGAATAAATTCTATTTTTACACGTGTAGTACTTAACAGTACAAAGCTCTATACATTGCCTTATTCGCAATTCATTAATTTACCATAAATAATTGATTTTATCATTTTATTGCTAAGTTAAATTACTTTAAGCGAGAGCACGCAAAATAGATAAAACTTTGACATTCACGAACAAAAATAAATAAACTATAACATGTATTCAAAAATTAAGTTAAAAAGTACACCGAATCAAAAAATTTTGACTAGAATGTAAAAAATATCATGTCTTTTAATTTCAGACCAATTTGACTAGCACGAACCGACGTTTTCGACAGAGTACAAATTTACAACTTATGAACATCGCCGTCACATTCAAATCCTTCCATATATAATATATTTTTGACACAACTTTGGCACAATACTATTAATTATTATTATTACACGAATACTGAAGGGGAAGACTTTAGGGAAATATGTTTAAGGGATATGTATATACTATTTACTCTAATTGTGTAGACACCTTATATCTAGAGTGCAAAATTAGTAATAAGTGAATTAAACAATGTTATAGTTCGGTCTAATGACCCAAAGGGTATATTCATTGTACAAATGTAAAATAAACATTATTGAGAGATATAATGATAACAAAATTTTGAAATGTTTTATTGGCACAATTTATTTCTTTTTATGTGGCACTATTTGTTTTCTAAAGAAATAAAAAATATTCACTGGAAAGCATTTACTTACTGGTCCTATCCTTACCTTAATCTACTTTATCCTAATTGTTTTTTTTAATTTTCTTTTTTCTTGGAAATATGTAGCTTACTGCGGTACTATCTATATTTTTGTTCTAAGTCTAAATATAATGAGCAGTCTGGAGAGGGTAATAAAATAATTTAAATCAATCGTTCTACATTACATTACTAAATGTTAGCTACTCTCAGAATAATTTAGCATAAATCCACAACATTATTAATGTTAAACAAACTTTAACAATCTTTGGTTTTGATCCCTAAACCAATATCATTTATTCGACTTAAAATTTCCAATAGCCGATGTAAACAATGCGTTAATAATGTAAGAGATCTTTAAGTGTAAAATATGTTACAAGACTATCACATTCAGTTAACACTATTTTTATATGTAATGTCTTTTGTATTTATAGATCATATCAATGACGCACTCAAAAGTTCATTTATCTGTCTCCCTTTTAATGTAAGTTTCTTAAAGGATTTGATCCCACCGGTTTCGTACAGCCGCGCCGCGTACTGGCCGTCGCCCGACAAGATCCCAAATAACATCCCATCTTCAACTATTCGTTTCAGTATTGAAGATATTGCTTAGCAACATAGCTAACCTTGTAGCATACCGGATGACATATCTTATTTAGCGACCGCCAGTGCGCAGGAGCATCAACTGTAACACCTAATTTCAGGTAATTACGATTATGTTATTTACAAATATTGTCTTTAACCCTCTCACTCTGTTCGCTAATCTAACGCTACGCTACGTCAGCGGGTCCGAGGTCGATTGTAACGCATCTACACCTACTTTAAGCCGACGCTCGATTCGACTCATTTTGAACATTATAATTTTTCTCGATCGATACAGATCGTAATAATGAAAATATTTTTCAATGAATTGCAATACTCGACCGCTTAAATCCATAGTAAATTCGATCAACTCAGCAATCTCCCGATGCCAAAGATCGTCCGTGAACAGCGAACGAACATAAAAAATAATTAAGTAGTTCCGTGCTCCGTGAAAATTTACAGGTTCACTGTTCGCGGACGGATCAAAATTTTAAAACGTCAGTCATTATAAATCTTTCTCACCTTCAAAAGACACGAAAACTCATCCGTACCTAGATTCATCGACAACGTGCCCCGACACGTAGCACTCCAATCGATTAAATAGTGGAGAATAAATATAAGAATATCTAAAATACTTATAAACTCGTAACAAATGTAAACATACGCTCAGCTACTAGCCAATAGCTTCCCCCGAATCCCCCGCCGGGAGATTCATCGTCACCGTTCAGTAGAAGTATAGGCGGGGCCCCGCGGGCCGCGCTCAGTGGATGGGCGCCTTCACGATGTGGTTGGGCGCGATGTAGTGGTAGCCGGGCAGCGGCAGCCCCGCCGTCTCCATCGTGATCCTGCAACGGGCGCACGGTTACTGAGCGGCTACATCGACCGACGCGGCACTATGAGAACCGCTCACGGATATGCAACACTTAAATAACTCGCCGAACAATTACTAGTAGGTTAATGCTTTTAATTTGATTCCACACGTCCCGAGGAGAACGGACGTGAATAGCGGTGAGTACCTAATGGACATATTATGCCTATTTATCTGTACTCGGCGAGTTTCCAAATGTTACATAACACCGTGATGCGGAGTGGTTACTTCAAACTTGAAACGATTAACGCAGTAGGTCATTTGATTTTGGCAGGAGTTGGATTTATAAGGAAACAGTGAAAGTTAAAAAAAAAAGGAAAGTAGTCGCACGTCTGCACTCCCTCTGTGAGTTAATTGGGTGTCGGACACAAATTATAACGTAAAGGAAAATTCTTACCGGGATATTGGATGATCCAGTGAGCTGTGGGATGTAGGTTCTCGATGGTTCGGCGTGGCGGGTATCACGGGATTGTGGTGCCACAGTGGGCGTAGGAAAATGGCGTGGGTCTCGATTGGGACACTTTGTGTATCGGATCTCTTTATATTAATTAGTCGATAAACAGTTAGTCGTTAACCTGCACGTAATACAAAAGTTAAAAGTAATACAGTTAATAAAAAACACCCTTTTTATCATCGTTTTATTAGGTATGTACTAAAAACAATATTTCCCTTATCTATACTAGCAAGTAATAAGATTTTTGAAAAGATATGAAAACATCTATTCTCTTAAAAATAACATGATTTTAAATTACAAATAAAACATTAATTGCAAGCAAATAATTATACCCTACATGGAGCTACATTTAACATTAAAAACACTCGAATTGGACCTCGATTTTTATATGTTCGCACTAACTATTAAAGACAGTGTATGGGCAAAATTACTATAGAATATTGATAGCTACTAATCTAGTTTCACTCTAGCAATCATTGTCATTATTGTGTCTGGAAATAAAAATAAATACATTGAACCTTGAACAAAGTAACGGATAAAACTGACACACACACATGTTGTAAAACTTATATACTACGATACACATGTTACACGAGTCTTGCAAATGTTCCCAAGTAAACATTTTAAAAAGTTTATTCCGAGTTGTACTGGAAAATTCCCTAACACTGTCTAAATAAAATATACCAAACATTCTTGTTGGGATATATACCTTTATACTAATTCACCCTATCCATTCTAATTTCACTCTCGATCTAACACTATACAGAGTCCACATTCATTAGCAGACATCAAACAATACTTCCACTTTTTTTGTTATTGCTTTTGATAGGTATATTATACGACGAGTCTTATCATTACGAGGCAGAAATTACACAATAATAATATCGTCCCTCCTTCCTATTACATTTTTCGTAAAATTACGAAGTATGGCTTGACGTCCTAACTATACACCCTGTATTTCATTTTAAAATAGAGCTTTATACAATCATCGAACGCGAAGCACTCTGTATATTCTACAGCCTTTAAGCTTCTACGTTTACTACTATTGTCACGATCCCTAGTTATCGTCGTATTTGTTTGTATTATTTGGCCATTTGTATCAGGTCATACAAAAAATAGTGATTTTTATGTATTTTTATATATTAGTCACTTTGAAATAATAATTTCATATAAGTATACGAGAAAAAGATAATTTAAAATTACAATTAATAAATGTAAAAATATGTAAAAATCATTTACGTTTTTGGTCAAAAAGCCTAAATAATGATTTCAAACGTGAATCGAAAACCCAATTAAGTATTAAGACTTTAAGTAAAAACGAAAAATAATGCAACTTTCCTAAACACGGTGCAAACATTCCGAATTATAAAATAGGTGCTTAGAACACACTAATATTATCGTGACCACTTCTATGTTTTGATCTGTTTACTTTATATTAACCTACATTAAGAAATACATTCCGGTACAATATTCAAGTTCTGACTCTATCAGTAGTCAGTCTTTAGGGTGTTTTGCGAATGAAACATTTTTTCTGTAGTATCAAAGTAATACGAATTATACTTCAACACTTTAAAAATGGTCATTTGCGTCAGGTTTTCTACTGATTTTGCATTTTTTTCTGAAATATTGTACCGGGCTCTATACGGTTGTTTAATGATACATTTTATCTGATTTATAAAATTATATTATGAATAGAATACAACAAAAACTTATACTAGGCGAATTGCATGCCTTACAACATAAAAGCTTAATTTGACTTGTAACTTTTTAAATTACCATCATTTGCAGCCAGTGCACGAATTTCATATAATTTATAAGACTTCAAATTATAAGCTATAATTTTAATAAATTATAATCCAACTTTACTTATACACAGGTAAGTAATATTGTGGTTATATATATTTTTTTACAATCTGTGCATGTTAGATGTTTCTTGCATTATTAGGCTATTAAACCTGACAATACAGGAACATTATAATTATTAATATTCCAAAAATGTTAATCGAGATTCTGATGTTTCTAAATTAATCACAATATTAACTTCCACCTTACATAACCACATACATTTAGTCTTTTTTGCACAGGAAGAACAAAACGCCAACTGTACACTATATAAATTTACAGTTTGACAAGATAATTTAACATAATTTATAAATACTAAATCGACCGCATAATCACAACGGTTCTACAAGAACGATTTCAACCTTGACGTATTTCACTTACAAACTAAGGGATAAAACTGGAACAAATAAACGTACTTGCGCTTCGAGGCGCAAGCTTTTAATCGGTCATTCGATTTCTTTGGATTATTTTCGGGAAACCATTCCTATAGGAATGTCCCGTCGGCCCTCACCCGCGCCGGAGCCGATGTTAATGACGTTTTTGGATGAAAGTACACGCCATATTCATGTCGTCTACTTGCAAGATACCTCACCTACATCTGTCATGAATTTTGATCGGTTCTTGCGGCCAGGGCAGTGTTGCTAAGTCTGATTTCGTAAAATTGATAAACAATGTGAAAAATGTGTCATAACAATGACGGTATATCGTGTCGCCCGAGGGCGGAAGTTGAAGTTGTTTTCTTGATAAAAAGGTGGGCGAAAGGAAAATTGTATGTTGTCTCAGAAAAATGACAAAAATATTTTCATTATACACTTTGTAGTCAACTAGTTTTTATTTCTTCTCAATTCTCAAAAGTAGTGGTGTGCGAATATGGAAATTGGAATTGAAAAATTGGAATAATTCGAACAATTTGCGAATTATTGAAATATACTGGATTTTCTATTGCTTTCAAGTAAAATTTCACTAGTGGAATTCTTATTCACTGGTTGAATCAGTGAATAGAATATCTACACGCATTCGTGTGAGTATATTCACTGGTTGAATCAATGTAATTCCATTGATCTATTGTAAGAGAAAACACTCGAAACCTTGTAAATAATAAAATAATTCGTGAGTAATTCTTAAAACGATTAAATTATTCTAAATTTTTCGTTTTCTTTATAACTATTTGATTTATCAATTACTTGATTCGAGTAAATTATAACTTTGAATTATCCCCACACCTCTACTCAAAAATAGTTGAATCAGACCTAAAAGGGTCAAAATTCAATTAAAATAAGTTGATAAGTAGACTGGAGTGAAATGGTTAAATCTACCAAAAAGTTAACAGACATGGCTAAATCGAGCCAGGGTTTTCTGCGGATGGTAGGCGGACAAGGGCGCGGGTTGCCAGAGTCGATATTAAGGAGTAAGGTTCGTAAAGAAGACCGGCCGAACGGCAGGCGTGTTCACGCCGACAGGAAATCACATGCACATTTGCCGTGAATTCCGGTTAGTATCTCAGGTCAGGGTCTCCTTTTTACAATATGGAAGTAGCAAACAAGCTTGCAGTCCACACGATGGCAAGTGGCTGCCGCTCACGGACATCCGTAATGAACCCCAGATAAGATCAGAGCATTATCCGAGATTAACCACAGGTGCGTTGCCACCCACGAGGAGCAAGTTGGAACGCCTCGGTGAATCACATCTCCCCACACCGTTCAGACCAGAGCACGCCTAGTACGGGTTGTACTTGTTGCGCTCCTTGGTCTTGGCGGGCGCGTCGTCGTCCTGGCGGCGGAAGGGCTTGTGCGAGCGGTGCACGCCCGTGGTCTGCACGGGCGGCGCGGCGCCGCTCAGCAGGTCGGACAGCCCGCCGAGCGCCGACAGCGAGTTGAGCGCGCCCAGCGCGCCCGTCTTGCTGAGCAGCTGCGCGAGGGGGATCGCGGACGCGAGGGGGCTCGACGACGAGCCGGCGGGGGCGCCCGACGAGTTCGTCCCACCCTCCAGATTCGCCTTCTGCAGCTCCACACTGCGGGGGCGGGACAGGAGTTTGTAAAGGGCCAGGCGGCAGTGGGATCGTCTCGACGCTCGCGGTTCCGATACTATTTTTTTTTCTTTTTTTAAATTATATCGACTTTTACTCGTATTTTACGAGATCATGGTCTTTTATTAGTAGTAAATCAATAAATATATTAAAATTGTGAGGTGTCTTTTTGTACTTACTACATTTTATGAATAGTTTATTTTAAGTAAGAATGGATAAGGGGCATCCTACATTTAACATGACGACCCGCGTGGAGGAGCGGTGACCATACCGGTTTGACGCGCAGTGGGTCCCGAGTATGATTCCCGGCCAGATAGAAATATGAATGATGATTTAGATTACTATTCTGGGTCTGGGTGTTTGTGTATTCGTCTTTATGTGTCCATGGCACCTACGACACAGGAGAA
>DWND01000468.1:0-10287 GCA_018250195.1 Cecropterus albociliatus | reverse complement strand
AGGGGATTTCGAAAAAAATGTTATATCAAGGAAATCGCTATATTGAGGGTCGTTATAATAAGGTTGCACTGTATATTGAAATAATAATAATAAAGAGGGCATTTTATAAATTATAGGATACTAGCTGTTGCCCGCGATATATATGAGTTGTGATCAAAATGGCTGACCTAAACTGCGAATCACGGGCAGACAGATAAATAATTACGTATATAAATATTCGAGTTACCAATTGAAGGTACCATTATTAAGATCTTAAATAATAAAAGTAGACAATTCTGCAACTAACGCTTTAATGTTTAATGATTAAGGATATGAACAAAGACATCAAGGGTTTGTTAAAACAGACTGTAATATTGCGTCCATTTTTCGTCCACTATACATATATATCATATGTACTATATGATTGTATTTTTACATTCCATATAGATTTAGTGTTTATAATTTATTGTGTTTGGGGGAATAAAATATTAGTGGTTATTACTAGGTTCCCGACCTACAGTTAATTTGTAAGGCCTTGTGCTCAGTCGAGTAGCTCGGTTTAACTGATCGAATAACTAGCGGAGTATTTACCTAAAATAAATTGGTATAATTAGGTTAGAGTCATAGTAAAATAAGATTTATATTAGTATCATGTCGATATTTAATATATAGCAATTTATTTTAATAAAAGATTCTTTTTTTTTTTGTTTTTAAAAGATTCTAAATTAAACTTCTCTAAAATTATCATTTATAATTTAATAAATGCAAATTATGTAACCGAATTATAAGGTGTTCTATCTTCTGGTAATACTTGAACCTGAAAGTTTGAATACTTAAAACTGAATCCAATTATTCGGCCGAGTACTCGGTTTGATAAAAGTCAAATTGAATTGAAAAGTCAAACTGAATTCGGTTATTTGGTAAATCTAGTATTCGGCCTACCTGTAGTGCTAAGTGTAGGTAATGATGACATTACAAATAAATTATATTCCATCTACTTAATCATATTTACGTCTCGCTCACTGGGAGGATCTGCGCCCATTTTTTTCTAAAAATTGATTGTTAAATGAGCACAAAATACATCTGATTGTAAATCCAGATTTTGACTTCGCACGATTACTTAAAGAATTTAATGTATTACTTAACATCCGCTTGTAGGTTACCAGTATGTATTTAAAAATGTGTAAATTGTGTAAAAATAGGAAGATATATATATAATATAAAGAAGATATACAGATAATTCTAAACATTATTTCGTACTTGCAATATTGTTGATATTATTCGATAATATGTTATACTTTATTAATCGCAATTTGTTTATTGTTATTTCAAATGCAATCTCTACGTAAGAAAACGTCCCAGTTAAGTATTATGTAATTATAAAGGTGCCTTAATATTTGTAAAAGTTGTTATTATGACGTTATGTTTTATATTAAAATAAAGTACTAAGTGATTACGTCTTTTTATTATTAACGGCCATCCATCTATCAGCCATCAACTGCTAGACGCCTAATAGGTGCGGGGAGTCATATAGGGGGATTTTTAGTAGCAGATTTACACATATGCCTCCAGTAAACGAGCCTTTCAGTGGCATCGCCGATATTGATAATAAAAAAAGATTGCAATCTAAATTCTGCAGACCCCAAGTAGTGCCAACTGTGGGTAATGGAGTCCTCTGGCCCGCGCACTCCATGACACTGAAGTTATTCTAAGACTAGAAAGCATTTTATTTGAGGCCCGTAACATCTGTCGCCCTGGACTCCAGCTTATTCGGCCAGTCGCGGCTTTTCCCAAAAGGCTTTAGGTAAATTTTGCTAATGAGCTTTTTCCGGTAGCTCCCACGCCTGGCACACGTATTAGTGACCGCTATAAGTATGGATGTTACACCGGAAGACTCTACTACCCACGTCCTGGATTTTGTAGTCTCTTCCTAAATCCTCCGCCATCTTTAGAAAGAGAGAGTGATGTTATTCAAGGACAGCACCACAGTTCACAAAATAATAATGATACCGCATGATAAATGAAAGACCAATAAAAGAATCCACATTATATTGGTATGCAAGTCTTACAAACGATGTGAACTTAATAAAATATAGGAATATAACTTACAGTTAGAACTATTTATAGCTAAGCCACATTCGACACTCGATTCCATATCACATCCAACCATCACAATTTTCCTCTTCATAATTTTTTAATTGAATATTTTGTCTTAAACATAGATCAAGACTAAAAGATAAAGGTAAGTAGTTAAAAATTATCTTTGCAATTATTATCATTTACTATTGGCGACCGGTAAACATACTAATGTTATATCACGAAATAATATTTATGCTGCTTGGTCATCAATATAGCACACTCGAGATAAAATATCCAAAAACAACTCAAATTGAACAGCGCCAAGATTAAGGATTTAAAAAACT
This sequence comes from Cecropterus albociliatus, assembly GCA_018250195.1. Classification (NCBI taxonomy): domain Eukaryota; kingdom Metazoa; phylum Arthropoda; class Insecta; order Lepidoptera; family Hesperiidae; genus Cecropterus; species Cecropterus albociliatus. The sequence continues at coordinate 7,885 of DWND01000468.1, read as the reverse complement.
ATCAAAGAATTGGTATATGAATGAATAAGTGGAACAAGCCTGTAAATCTATTCATGTATGTCTATTTTAAGTGTAACACAAGATTAACTGTTTGAATTTGACTTGATCTAAATCGTAAATTTTAAATTCTATGCTAAATTTTGCCGCATTATAGCCTGAAAAAACATATAAAGTGTCATACGGTAGTACAAAAGCAATTGAAAATATGAATTATTTTACGTTTGACTTTATGTTTGAATTACGCAGGGATATTAATATTGTATTTCATTCTGTAAACCGATGGTTTTTATACTGATAAGAACGTGAATAATTGCACATTTTAATAATATTCAAATCGTGTGAAATAACATTAACTTGCGGAAACTGTATTACACATACAAAAGTTGACATTGGCAGAAATACTGACATGTGAGTAATATAAAGTTTAAAACTAAACGATAATTTTCTAATGTTCAAATATTTCTAACTTGTATACTATCTGATTATTCTATATGGCATGTTACCCTGATTTATATTACCGTGCTATGGTAACTATACATTTAAAATTTTAAATACATAATGTTTTTGAATTTAGTTATTTTTGTTTAAGCTACTTGAGAACTATTTCAGCAATAATTTTACAACGCCAGTAAAAAGTAAATAAACGCGGTATTATTTGGAATTGATTATAAGTACTTTCTCATATATTTGTCTCCTATAATCATATTTATGCATAAGCATTTAAATTTGAAAATTTCAAAATAACAATCAACGCTATTTGAATATTACCAATAAATATTACGAACTTCTTAGAAATTTATTATTAGAAAGCAGTTCTTATCAGATTCAATTACCCTCCGACCAATATTAAAAAAAAAAGACGACTGGCAGATGTGAAACATCGTGTTCGTAGAAATAATATGCACAAATATTGCGACATGAACTAAAGCATAATAAAAATAACGCCATCTACGAACAGTACCCCGCATTTAGTCGAACTAACACCGCAGCCGGCTTAATTTTGTTAGATACTTAATGGTTCCGAAAATAAATAACAGATGGCGGTAAAATCAATAAATGCAAGCATCGCCACGCCAACGATTAGGTTGACATGCGCCTATAGATGTTTCACATCAAAAATTGAATGTTTAATCAAATGTATTCAGTCGGTTCTCGTACTTATAACTGGATTTCAGTCTATTTGATATTTGCCATCCCCCAATAACCCTACTGTCTACACTCAAAGCCTACAATATAGTTTCTGGTTTATTCTCTATTGTTTTTATTTATCTTTTGATAAGTAAGTACGAACTTTATTATGCATATCATAACTACACTTAGATAGGTAATTATTTGCTTATTTTACAAAACGTTATTTTATAAAAATTATAATCGCCATTTCAAGTTATATAAAATAACCAAATAAATGTATACTTATCAGATATTACTCTTAATTTTTAATTTTTAAGTCTAATAGCCAGAATTCACATAGATTAAATAAAAGATTAATAATAATTTAAACCTCCATACGCCCTAACCATACCTACTTTAAATAGAATATTAAAGAAATAAAATTAAAATAATCATTGTTTGAGTTCAATTTACGCGGCTACAACAGACCACATAGCCAAAATTTCTTTTATAAACGCGTGCCTTCAAGGTAACGTGAACATAATAACGTAACACGTTTACCTAAGGTCAATTTTATTTGCCGTCTCGTGCAAATTCTCACCTTGTAGGTGGCTAGAATTCGTTTGAGAGAAACATCATGTTACGTCAAAATTCATGAATACATAGAGGTACTAAATGTAGGTAAGTCCTATAATTGAGTCGAGGATGTATCTTGAAAGCAAATAAGTTTAGAGTTTATAGACTTTCTGTTTTGGTTATGCGATCTGTGGAGACTTTATCTTAAAAATAATATTCGTGGCACAAACACTTCTTAGAATAAAACTTATTTTAAATAATATAAGAAACGTTTGAATTAATAAATGTTCGTTTTATAAATAGACAGACGTAAAAAACATGGAATACTATTATTGTCGAATGTAGGTTTTTCATTTAGAGAAGATATTTTCAGGAATTATCAAAACGAGATCATTTATACACATCTATGTTCTATAGACCTATAGTACTAGGATCTAGGTATAGCTCAATTTATAAATTATGTTATCAAGCCACAATTGTACAATTAATCATATTATGTTTATAAGTAAATTACATTAAGTTGCTATTTATTTTGTAACGTGATTATTGTTTTATATTAGTTTTATAGATACACAGTTAAATTTAATTGATGGTTGCAATGCAATGCATGCAACACCCTTTGTTGAATCCCGCCCCTCCCACCTTTCAACTTTTTGGGATTTAAATCAAGAACTTACCTCGTAAATGTAAGTTGTCATAAGCGATTCGTAGCCGTTCATGACAATTACAATCAATCAATTTAAGTGTTACGAGTTTTATAAGTGAAATGCAATCAGAATTATTGCAATAGAAAGAAAAATAAAATCAATTTAAGAGATTTATCGAAATCAATGTAATTAAGTAGGTATCTACAACTAGTGTCACTTAAACGAACTAAAATATAAAGCGATACATTAAACAACTACAATTGAGCTAAGGAAGACAACGCAAGCAAACTCCTAGAAGGATATCAACGTATTAATTGATTACATAAGCCTAATAATAACATACTGAAATATATTTGGCGGTACAAACATTGACATTGCACAAATTTCCACGTCAAATAAATATTTAACAAAAATATTTCTTTTATTTAATGGAAGGTAAACTAAATAAGCATATTTTTCTTTTTTTTCACTTAACCACTTAAGGTATTTGCCCCTTTTCGCTACTTGATCATACCTGCAACAGTTATATTACATACAACAATTTTGGCCTTCTTAATTATTTTATATGATCTCGAATGATTTCAAAGTGGAATGTTTGATACGGTCAGCCAATTTAGGAAAATAATGACACAAATCTTTCGCTTTAACCTATTATACTTCTCTATTTTCTACTATATATCACAGTTACGATAAATAAAATGCATGATCTCCCTATTAGAAAATAATGTTCCCCAAAAAAACATATATTAATATTATGGTGATAAATTATATAAAATGAACGTTAATAATTATTGTATTTTAATATTGGTCACGCAAGAAATTATAATGGAACAAAATTATAATATTGCAAATGAATTGATACAAAATAAGAGGCGATAACATAATTCAATATCAAGTTTATAAAGAATAATTTTATATTATACCATAATAGAGCAATTAAATCGGTATTTCAATAAATGAAAATTATTCACATTATTTATTGAAACAAAAATCTATACAAAATGATTATACAATTTAGCAAAATTAATTACGCGAAAAAATGTTTATATTCTACTCTAAAGCGCAATCAAGTGCAAAATAAACGTTATTAAAAACACAAAACGTCACAAATTATTTAAATATAAATACAAACATACATATACTACAACCCCTTAATGATAGTATGTGCTAAAAAATATACCACAATCTTAAAATAAACTTAAACAATTATGCAGTTTGTATGAAAGCATTAGCTATGTATTTATTATATTTCAAAAAAACGGCCGCTCTTTGAAAATGCTTGAAATGTGAAAATGCTATATTTAAAATTTTCGCGGCACCGGCGGTCTACGTTGTACATATCCACAAAATAAGTATGATACCTTTATCAAGAGCTGTCTTATTTTATAAAGAATTTATTAGTATGAAAAAAGGCATGTATCGAATGTATTCTTTTATATTATTACAGTGTCTTTAACAGTGTGGGTGTGTACGCAAAATGAATAAACTATTTCTTTCTTTCTTTCTTTCAAATATGTAAATTAAGTGAAATATGTAAAAACGGGTAGCGGATGTTTCCTAATACCACCAGTATTGGGTCACGTAGGGTTCGATCCTCGACAAAGCCGATATCTGAATGATGAATTTACTTTTCCGTTCTAGGTTTGGATGTTTGTTTATTCGTCTATGTGTGTGACCATGGCAACCACGGCGTAGTAAAAAAAATAGTATAATGCGTAGTAAAATATCTAGTATAATCCAGCATAATCCCTTACTATGTTGTTTTTTCACTTTCTATACGCTTAGGATTGTAGAAAACGTTAATTAATTATTTGTCATTGTGTATTTTGCGGATCGGCTATATAGATTAAAGATGTAAAGTAAGGGAGAGACGATAACGTTGTAATGTCTGCTGTATATAGGAAATTTTAAGTATCATCGTAACAAAAAAATGGTAACATAATATAATTATTTCTGCTTCTTTTCTAAGTTCAAAGTTTTAATATTTCATATAACGAATATGTAACATACAACACCATTAAAACGCGGACTGGAACCTGAGCTAATTTTTGCATGTAAATTATTATTCTATATGCATATTTATTAATCTCTATAGCCACAGTGAAAAAGCTAAAATGAAAAGCCACAAAATTTACTTTTTATCACATTGGAATGCACCGAGCATGCATTCCACTTCATGGTAAGTAGCCACTGCCGCTTATGGACATCAGTAAGGAATCTCATAAAGTACAGGGTAGGTACAAGTATCTGAATTCGATCAAAGATCGCCTCATAAATAAGTGAACCGCTACTATTGCTATTCTGCTAGAATTGTAGTTAATACTTACGGCAAATGCATAGACATTCTTGATATTTTAATATGATAACAGTTATACTTGTGCTGCATGCACTTCACCTCATTATCAGAGCTTCTGAGAGTTTTCCCTGAAACCCATCGTAGACTCTGAGCCATTTCTGAGAAGTAATATGTGATATTTAATCAAGCGACATCCCAGCGAGCTTCGCAAAAATGTCTTTACGCTAATGATTAAAAAATTAGGAAACAAACGCTGAATCTCTGCAACAGCGCCATTTACTGAATTTTACTAAGAATCAACCTGTACATACATAAATACAAATCACAATCAATCGATACTGATTTTTAAAAAAGAAATAATTATCAACACTAGCAAACTGTAATTATATATATACATTGGAAAAGCTACAACAGGTGCCGAGGAACGTAATTCAAAAAATTAAATACACGAACGCCAAACTTATTCAATAACGCGAAGTAAATCTCCATCAGGCTCCAAATGGAATTACAGCCGAAAGTTAAATTAATAACGAGGAAACAAGGTTCCGTGCCACTAAATGAAATGTTTCGCGCTTTGCAGTAATTTCTGATCTTACGCTCGTGGCGATAATTTTACGAATGTATAGAAAATGTGTGTAGATTTATTTATCAATAAAAAAAATAAAAAAAGACGCTTTCTACACTAGCCCCATACTAGGATTTTCTCCTGTGTCGTGGGTACCATGGACATACAAAGACGAATACACAAACACCCAGACCCAGAACGGAAACTTAACTCATCATTTAGATGCCTGTCTGGCCGGGAATCAAACCCGGGACCCATCGCGCATTAGATCGGTATGGTAACCGCTCGGCCACGTGGGTCGTAAAATAATCAGGTTAATATATTTAATTCCCATTAAATCAAAAAAACCAAGTCACATTTAGAAGCTTGTATATAAAATGTGCAATCGTATAAACATCAAAGATTTATGTTATTCGGAATCAAAATTAACACAATCTTTGGCGCCATTCATCCGTACAAAAGTGTTGTCGCCGCTGGCGGTGCGCCAACCCGGCATACTATTACGAGATACTACTAGATAATTCAATGATTATAGTAGGAACGGTACCTGTTCGTTACGGGTCTATCTTTGTTAAGCCTGGAAGTATATTCTGCTTGATACATAGAAAGTTCGGGATTGAATCCTCGGCCAGGTAGGCCGAATATAAGTCATTAACGTGTGCATTAAGTCCAAAACTGGGCTATGAATTATATATTCCGCGAATATTAGTCCTAAATCATATAAAATATTATGTACTTATAATTTTCACCGCAATGATTTAAATTTAATAATGGTTAATGGCAACTACGTCCATTTACAATTATTCAATTTCGAAAAACCAAAATTAGTTGTCGGCCCCTAAATCCTAATATCCGCCCTCCATATTCTCTAAACCGTTTATAAGTTATAAATATTACGATAAGTAAATTACGTTGAAATACTTTAATAATTTAGTTCACTTTTCTTTATATACCTCTTACACATTATCAGTATGCTTAACTGGTAGAAAACACCATCGTCCCATTATAAATGCATGTGTTTAGATAAACCTGTAAATTGTAATAATTTGTGTTAGAGTAGGTACATGGATTTTAATAATATAAAGAATTAATGTATGTCAATATACGGAATAAAAATATTCGTTTAGCCAATTACATTCATTACATTAGCTTTGCTTGATATGCGGTTTCATGCATATAGGCAAACAGACAAATTCAAAAACACATGAAAATGTATATTATTACTTATTCTTAGTTCCGTAAATAATCTTATTACGAAACTCATACGTACAGTCAGACAGAACTTTCATTTTTATAATGTTTATATAACTTTCATTTGAAGCATCACGGAATTCAAAACAATCGTTTCAAATAGAATAGGTACTTTCCCCGCATTCCACTTTCTATACTTGTCATAGCAGTTAAAACAACTACACTAATTGCTTTGGAGTCCATCCAAAGACATTCTTAACCGAATTTCACGGGTAGTGAGATGCATACAATATTGTTATACCCTTGCAAATTTAGTAGGTAACAGTTCTGTAATGAGGTGCAGGATTACAACTTGAAATATGGTATGTGAACAGTGTATCCAACGCTATAGGATTTATAAATATATACAGTGTAGCCGTGTTGTTCAGTGGGCATCTCTCTGAGTGAGAAGGGATTAGGTTACTCTATGGGTACTGAATACTCAGAGCAAAAATATAGACGTAGCTTAGAAACATATTGAAGTGTATATTCTGTTTATTTCTATAGTACACAAGTACTACCCGAGAGCGGAACAGTCGCTTAGTTCTGCAAGGATCGGAGTTGAACATACTTGCATCGAAATTTAGAAGTTTTATACGGTCGGACACATTAAATTTCTTGTTTTAATGCCAACTTATGACATTTTTAGAGCGAATATGCTTTGAAATTAATGTTAAGTGGTCCTTGGGTTATGGACGATGGTCGTGCAAAGCTGATTACATTTAGTAAAGTGAAAAACTTGGTAGCAATCTTATTATGACTGTACGGTGTAGCAAAACGGCAAAAAAGTTAATTCGACATCAAAAAGTTCACGCTTTTACAATAACACATTATTATGTAAAACAATTTAAATTCCAGAGGAATAACGAGAAGCGCGGTCTTTCCTTTTTTAGTCTGAAACCAAGTATAATATATAACCTGAGTTTGCACTATTTTTTACAAAAACAGATTTATAATGAGGTGCTCGCTTACCGAATGCATGTTAATAGCCGGAAATTTGAAAAGTGTAATATGCAGGCACGCTTTTAGGCAATATACGAATTTTGTATAAAAATATTTTCTCTCATTACACAAATATGACTCAATCCTAATATTCTCTTTAGTTGGTATTTAAATAGTGATAGTAAGTAAATAATTATAACAAAAAAGTTATCCCCCTTTACCATCAGCATTTTGAGGTTCATTGGCCTAGCCCTAGCCTAGCCCAGCCCTCGACTAACAATACCCTCAACTAGGCCTCCTCTAATAGGGCTTTTTGGTAACAGTCACTGCGCCTGGCATGTTCGTTGCTGACCGCTGTGTGTATTGATGTTATACAGATGACGCTGCCACTCGTCTCCAGTATTTTGTTTCTTATCGCCTCCTACGATATTCAAGTGAAGTGAGGAAATCATGCTTTGAAAGCCACCGTACGATACATAAGAAAGCCTTTCATAAATCTTTAAAACATTTTAAAATACA